>OZ008344.1:16455121-16615410 GCA_963931975.1 Cataclysta lemnata | reverse complement strand
GAATTGTCACTTTTGACGTTAAGTACTCATTAATGTTATTTGACGTCTCTGAGTGCGGCAGATAGCCATTTATCGCGTTGAACTGTCAAAACTCCATAGATTTTTGACAGTTCAAAGCCATAAATGGCTTTATCATGGTCGGTCATGCTAGCCGGGCTGGCATGATTACAATACACTTATAAAACGTCGAGTGTCTCATTTTTTTATTTGTAATAAAAAAAAGAAACATAATAATTAAACGGGCGTATTTTATGACCAGTACCTGTAACTGAGAATACTCCTCCTGGAGCTCCTCTATCCGGTCCTTGAGCAGCTCGAGCTGGTAGCCCAGCGCGGCCTTGTCGTTGTCCAGCTGGGCGTTCAGGATCATCGCCTTGCGGAACTTCTCCTCCACCTCTTTCAATTCGTGCTGGAAAAATAATACAACAATAATTACATATAGATACATTATAAAGAATAAACACACACCCCTTAACACAAAACACGGTCTATAGTTATACCTCTCACGGCTTCGTTCGCGTTAATCTTGGTTGTTATATAGCCTTCCTCAATAAATGAACTATCCAATACACAAAAATTTTTTCGATTTGAAAAGAGCCTTGCTCCCGAAATACGTAATCGCTCCAAAGGCTGTTACTTATACTAACGAATGTTTTACTTAACAAATTGCTACAACACTGCTGCACCTTCCCTATATTAATACTCAATACTTCAGTATTGAGAGTTGTAGGACATTGGTGACAATTACAGCTGCTCTGCCATCGCCACATAGAAATATAGAAGCAGCCCAAATCTCCACGTACCCTGAGATCTTTAACGCTGAAGCCGTCGTCCGCGGAGTCCTCCGAGCTACGCCGCGGCGAATGCAGCGAGGCCGGGGCCAGCCCCGCCAGCCGCGAGCCTCCCCGTCGGCCGACGCTTTCTGTAACCACGAGTTCAACACTTCAGCCCCCGTTGCACGGGACGTGGACACATCTCCTTCGGGGAAAGAAAGAAAAGCTCTCCCGAGACAAAACACTGTCAGTCAAGTGGTAGAGAGAGACTAGTCCACGTGCCTGTGCTAGGACCGCAGTTCAACCATTGGGGACAAAATATAGACGGGTAGGTACAGGATAGGTCCCATGCTGGCCTGGGAGCAAAATAACGTAGAATGTGCCCAGCCCCGACTCATTCCCTGGGGGGGGGGGGGGGGAGATTGCTCCGTGTAGACCAATAAGCATATTGGGGCACCCGAATAGTGGAAGGCAAACTATCAACAACAGCATACCCAAAGAAGGTTGGTGCCAGGCGGCCGGCTGTAAAACTTAAGCCAAAAGCTTGAGCAGTACGGTGTGGAATGTTGTCATTCCAATCATTTTGTCCATTCTTCGGTCTCTGGACATAGTCCGTTCCGTCTCTTTTCTATACATTCATTCATCACTAGCACCTTTACGGTGTGATGTATGATATGAATCAAAAGGAAGTGAGGATGGCTTGATGACGTCTGACCGATATGAATCGAAGAGGAAAGATAGTGCGCCGACCCCAGATAGACTGGGAACAAGGCAGGGAGAAGTTGTCGGCGTGGTTCTCCTGCTCCCGTTGCTGCCGCTCCAGCGAACTTTTTCTAACCACAATATTCTTTGTAGTTTAGTTTACGCAATCGCAGCCATAACGCGCAAAACCAATGCGCTATACCGACCTCTTAAATACTAAATACAGTGCCCACGTATCAAGAAATCTATACCTTTGCTGCCGATGGTGGAGGCTGTGGAGCCCACGTACATGTCGTACGCCTTGTCGGCATGGTCCTCTTGCTCCCTCTGCTGCCGCTCCAGCTCCCGCATGCGAATCTCTCGCGCCTCGGCGCGGGCAGCCCGCCGCGCCGCCAGACGCTGTTCTGCCTGGAAGCGAGAGGTGATCTTTTAGACTACATACATAAATCACGGAGCTCGCTAGCGCAATGGCATAGCGCTTTCGTAACCTAAGCTATTTTCGCTGGGGATGGGTGACCAAAAATGTATTATCTCGAGTTCCGTGCTTCAGAAAACACACTATATTCGTCCATCCATAAGGAAGGCCCATACCCCAGCAGGGAGGAGGGGACATTAAAGAGCTGATGATGATGATGACAAAAATCACGCCTGTCTATCCTCGAAAAGAGGTGTATAAACACCCACTTTTCGCAAATTAAGTTAGGTCCCATAATATACTAGGTGGCGAGCCTACTGCCATCTATCAGACACGTAAATCGCAATATCTTGTTAATATAAGAGGAGCAGTATCTTGGTGATATCAGAGGAATGCTGCTGCCCATGGCTCATCGCTGCTCAACCCTTAGTCGCCTTGTACGACACCCGCGAGAGAGATTGGAGGTGTCTGTTGCTCCGCCATCACCATACGGCACGTCTACGTTAGAATTCGCCAAGGGAATTACCCTCTATTACTAGAATACTTATTAAAAAATTGTCACGAGTCATTGTGTGTCGATTCTGTGAAACAGGAAACAAGTTTCGATTGAATAAATAAGCTGTTTGCTTTGGACCAAAGATCGGATAAATTGGATTTAATCGTAGCAAATATTGCATCCACAATATCGAATACAGCAATGACATCTGTATTATTTCAAGATTAAAAAAAGATTTTTCCTTAATTATACAGAAATTGTATCATCACGAATTTCATTATCGCCGGGTCCTACTAATATTCCATCAACAGTTGAAGATAGACATATATAGCTTAGTTGCTTAGCAACTACTGTTACTTATCGGAATATAACAAAAAATGCCAGGCAACTAACCTTTTGTTAACTTTAACTGTAGATAGAATATTGGGACCTGCCGTAAATAAACAAACAATCAATGCAACTTATGTCAGTTTCTGTTATTTATTAATATTGATTGCCATTAATGAAAAAATATAATGCGGCGTTTGCTTAGTTACCGATCACATATGGACCGATTGCTCATGCGTTGCGTAAACAGACAACATATGGGCGAAACGCATGGGCACTAAAGAACAATCTGCACATGAGCTGGCGTCAACCGCAGATCAAATCGATATAAAAATTAATTGCTGTTCGTTTGTCTCGCTAAAACTCTAGAACGGCTGGGCCAATTAAGGTAATTTTGGTTTTAAAATTATCACCTTTCTCAAATAAACTGCTTTTCTGTCAAACATTTGACGTAACCATGGCTACCAAATCGTAACCATGGCTACAGGATAATTTATATGGCATAACAGCGTAATGCCAGGTCAGCCAGTAGCGTTATAATTATGTCGATGATTGCAGATCAAAGATTCCCACGACATTGCGAGCAATGAAAATAGTTTTGCCGCGTGCACATTAATGACCTACATGGGATTGTTTAAAACGAGTTCTGTATCAGTGCCGCAATTATTTCACACGTTTAGTTCACAATGTCTGATCTACAACATGATGATATATGAGATAACAACGAAACAAACAGGATTAAAAAATTATAAAATTAAGCTCGAGAAGGAACGCTTGGAAGCTCTTGACCGTGATCTGTGAAGTGACGATGAGGGCCGAAGATGGAATCGAGTTTCACTTGGAATCCTCTACCACATCTTTTCATAAAGGAGATGTTCCAAAATGTATGGACTCTGGCCCATATATTTGTACAGTTATTCAAAATGTAGGCTATAATTTATAAAACAGTTCTTAAGTGTTATATTCCTATTTTTAAGCTCTGTTTTTTGGCTTGTTGTACTTATGTTTAGGCTTGTATTGCAACCCAACAGCCTAGCCTACCGTCACGGCAGAAAAAAGATGTCACTAATACATTGACGTACGTATTTAATTTGACATTAGATTGGTACCTACATAAAGATGTATGTGATTTTAATGGTTTTAAAATGTTTTTAAGCCAAAAAACTTACACATTTTTATAATGTTTTCTTATATTTGCACGAGCACTACACATTTGAAATAAAACAACTTTTATTTGCATTTTTCCCAGAATCATTAATTTTTCCTGAAATTTTTTGAGATAGTGCACAAATACATGGGCCATATTGGAACATCTCCTTTCCGGAACACAATAATTCATACAAAAAGAAGAAGTGGCGACAGATTTTGATAAAGATGGTGTCAGCTAGCCAGGCGGACTAGATAAAAGTCCTACCACCAGCCAAACCGAGTACAAATTTGTACTGCCCTGGAGATCAAACCCAAGACCTCAGGATCTAATTCCGTTGGGCGAACCACTAGAACACAGAAGTACTAGAAATAAGTTGGTATCATTTAGTAGTATCATTTAAGTTGATATCCACTGTTGAAAATAAGGATGTACCAATATGTGCATAAGCGCGTGGGCAATGTTTTGTCTAAATTAGGTGCGACCTGAATGCACACGGAGAGAATCCGAAGACAAAACCGCCCCCTGCGATATGCCAATTGAATAAGTATCAAATCAACAAGTCAGTCAAATTAGAAAGAGTAATTAGATTTAGAGAAAATAACGACCGTTTGTCGAATAGCCAGATGAATTGCCTGTCGTCCACGATTTGGCTGATAGACCACAATATTAAGAATTGCCTTAGGGCACAGGAGGGCAAACCACCAACCACAGAGAGACACCTAAAGAGGGTTGTTGAGGCATGCGGCCGACTGTAAAACCTACGCCAAAACTTTGAGCAGCATGAATCGGAATGTTGTCTACCTAATCCACCTCCCTTCGTTCATCGATCTAGGTTTTCCTTTCTATCACATTCTATGCATTTATTGATCACTAGCTCCTTTCCGGTATGACTCAATTTAAAGCAAATAGATAGCCCGGTGATGTATGGTTGATAAGAAAGGAAGAGAAATCATATTGCGTGCATCCTGTACCCGATAACCTGGGTACACAGGACAGGGAGATGATGATGATGATGATTTGTTTCTGTGTTCTATCTATAATATCGGTTCATGAACTTATTGTGCTAAACGCAAAAATGTTATCAATAAAAAATATCTGTTGATTACATTATCAAAGAGATAATCAAAGTGATACTCTTCATAGATCTTATATTTTGTGATTTTTCAATATTCGAACGGAGTCCTTTGAAGTAATTTTAAGAGCATTTTAACATACGTACATTTATCATTACTATAGGGGCACTGGCTTGTAAATAAGTACGAGTGCATACAGCGATATGCGGGCAAAGGGAAATGCGGAACGAATAATATGGTGGTAGGTATCTACATTGGATAGACATACAGCATACTTTTACAGGAAAACGTCAAGTAAGTACACAGCGTATCATGCGCAACTTTTCCTATAATTGGCACAATTATCGTAAAAGTTGTTCTCAAACTCAAATTAGCAACGCGTTTTTAAACCCACCCGTATGTTCTGTGAACGTGTCCGGATAATGTTCTAAACCATTATGAGTAAGAACACCGATAACGGAAATATGCGATAAAAAATATTGTTCGGTCAAACCTACCTATAAGCAACTAAGTATAACGACAAGTGTCGACATTAAATCTGTTTGTTGAGGCAATATACAGAACTGATTCAATGTTGAATGTTTAAAACGTTTCAAAATAACCAAAGCGAGTCGAATCCGAAAACGTAACAATAAGATTGGTCAATTGTTTGGTCGAGACACGGTGACATCACCACTAAGTAAATTAGAGAACGTATGGGGTATCCATTATGTAAATACTAATTCCTACTGATTTCTAACTTCAAAACACATGGTATACACATATTTTGGTAACAATGAATTTAAAACATATTCTTTGTTACCAAAATATTTTCCAGTCACGCACGTCTCCGTAATTGAATCCTGAGGATATTTTTTGTGAATGGAGCACATAGTGCAAGCTTGCAAATACAATTATGCAATAATTGACATTCATCTCAAACTCGACTATACGCGCTGAATGACAAATACCTTCAAGGTAGACCGCGCTAAAGTACAAGCAAATAGTTGTGTCCAAGTGAATGCGGAATCATGCTACTTTCATGCCGAGAATAATCAGAAAAAGGTTTGACCGCAAAAAACGTTCTCGAAAGAGGTAGCAGTCCAATTAAAGTAGCAGAGAGCCTCCACCTAAAGCTAATTAACCACGTAACAGACTCCCGTGTGAAGATAGAACACGACTAGAACTAGAAATCGAGACTTCGCTAAATATGGATGATGGATGACACACAGATAAAACAAAAAGATAAATCAAACGGATGATTGAAAAACAAATGTCATCTGGCGGACGGCTGACAAGGACAAACAGAAGTGTTCCAGTTAGAGTACGATAATCCCAGTGAGGAGTGCCTATCGACAAGAGTTTATGTTAATCTTTCGAATGTTTGGTAAGTACCTATGTGTTCCAATTCATTAGGTCTATCATATTGATAGTGGATTTTGTGATAGTCAAAGAAAAACTATCAAAAACATAAACATTTATATAATGTTGAAATACTGCTGAATTATGACACTGAATATTAATTTATTTTCCTACCTACAGTTTCAAATTGTATTTATACTGCAATAACATTTTAATTTTTGAAATCATGCATTTTCGGCAACGTCGTGTCTACGATGAATGGTAGTACAGCAGATATTATTTTGATCTTTATTAGTGACATCAAGATGAGCAAGTAAAGGTCAACATATTTAAATGAGCAAAATATAAAATGTAAATTAAGTAGGTAGGATTTGGAGTTTGTAGTAATAGTAAAAACGTCAAATTTAATTTTGGATACAATTATACAATATGCCCTTGGTTTGGGTGTACATGTTAAGAATTTGTAGAGGTAGATGAGGCGTTGACGTCATCGATAGGTACATCAAGTTAAACAAGGTAGGTATAGCTAAGTGTAACTACTTGAATGATACTAAGGAATGACATCCAATCGTATTTAGGTTCTTATCACAATATCATAACAATAAGCAATATCAAAGAATGTTTTAATAAATCTAATCGTTTATTATTCGTATTTATATTTTGTTATTGTTTATAAACTTCCATGAATTGGCGTCTTCATTAGCATTCGTTATGTGTTCGCGAACAGCACAAGGCATTATTTCTGATTTGTAAGCGAGGGTCAAATCGCGGTATAATTTTGAAATGTTAATCCGTGTATCTTTACTCACATACAGTAAAACTATTCTCCCAGCTATTTGCAACAAGAGTTCTGGTGACGACATATTGATGACGTCACAACTCCGGCGCCGAGGTCACCGCGAAAGACAATTTGTGACACAAGTGTTCCTAGCTGCTGTCACACTTGCACTAAAAACCGTGTCCGTTGTTACAGTTATGCTGAAATTATGTTTACTTTCAGCACCACCTTGAAATAATGCTAGTTCACATAGATGTCCGACGACTCTTATTCATCACTCCAATACAGAATTACAAAGGCAAGGACGTTTCGCGACAATGCGTGAGAAACCGCACCATTCTCTATTTACAGTAAAACGCACATAATGAACCTAAATATTTAGTGACACTTTAAAGATCTTGAACTGAATTTAAATGCCCGCCTCAAGATCATAATTTTTCGAAATTCTTTTTCTAACCACCAAAATCTTTGTACCAATTTTTCTAACATTTATATAATGTTAAAATTAAAATCGAATAGTGAATTTAAATACCCAAAACAATGTCAACGTATGTTAACGTAAGCAAGAGCAAATAAGATGTGATCGAAATTAACATGATAAGATAACAAATATAGTCATATCAGCCCTTGCAAACAAATGTAGAGATTTAGATTTTTTTCGAATTGGTAAATACCGAAAACTGGTCGTAAGAATGTAGTTTCTTTCAAGTGTAATGTTATTGTGGGATATTAGTCACCCATGACTCAAGAGGACAAAATCCCCAAGCTGTTAGGTTCCCAGTCCAAAGTCAAAATGACCTCAGAAATTAAGAGCAAAAGAAAGGATTCTGAATCGCTTGTGTCAATAAAACAACTATACATTACGTACATGGTTGTGTTGGTCGCCAATGATTCCAACTATAGACGTATTTTGATCCCCGTGCGTATCTCTCCGGAGGTCCGTTCCAGGTTCGCCATCCTTGCAAGAGTCTGAATAGCTGCTATTGCCGTTTTCGCTAGCCTTGTGTCCATTTAGTTTCGCATGTGCACCTATTCCGTTAGTCTTAATTGAATGTTTATCATGATATCCGTTTTCCCTATGAACTTCTGTGTTCAAAGTTTCGTTGACAGGAACGCGCGATCTGTGTGCACTGTCAAGTCGCTCTACGACTGTTTCCTCATCGGAGTCTTCGAAATCCCCATCCGTGAACGCTCCTTCGTTCTCCTCGTCAGTGTTATTGGGAGTAGCCATCTCAGAACCATTGCCCATTTCCACTAACCACGCACCACACGTAAACTATTGTCGCACTTCGTGAAAGTCAAACAATTGATATCGCGCACTGTTTTCGCATTCTCCCAATTTATTTGCCGTGTCTGTCAACAAATTTTGTTCTCGGCCTATCTATCACTCACGCGACTAACAGATTGCGGTGTCGTAAATGCACTAATAGAAAGGGCGGACGCGATTTTTGCACTTATCCCTTTCGGTTGCTATAAAATCTTGCGATAACATTTATTATTGCGATTCGCTATCTTATCGTGTGTATTTTGCTAGGAATAGGCAGGTTTTTTTTTAAGTTGATAAGTGGCCGTATGTTTTTTATTATTATTTTTATGTTGTTGTTTTTAGCGAAGGTTATCAAAGTAAGAAACTCGCGGGTGTGAACGAGTGGGTGCTGCAGATGATTCGCGTATATGTGTGTGTCACCGAAACACGGGCGCCCGCGCCTGCCGCGGCGGAGGACTGTCGCCAGAGTGCTTCGGCGCGCGCGCACCTCCTAGACTTAGAGTACGCTATCATTTTCGTAATAGTGTTGCACCGTTACTCACAAAATGAGTGTAGAGGAAGTCACTTAAACGCATTTAAATTAATATGCAGCTCACGTTTGAAGGTTTACTTTGTGACAGACTAAGATAATATTTATAATTTTTATAATTATTACGATGTAAGTATGTTCTAAATTAAGCTCGTAAATATAAACTAAAGAATTGTGTGCGTCACGATGATTATTATATTTATTATTATTTGTTCGTGAAATGAACATTATAAATAACAGGTATATGGATAGAACATATCATAATTGTCAAAAATAGTAAGATTATTTACATTCACATAGAACTTAACGATGACACTGTATTCTGAAAAAAGTAAGCGGGATTGCATTTATCGACTGCACTTTTATAATTTGATAAAAATAGATAAATAAAACTTTAGTTTTATGCCAAATAATCAATTACCTATACTACCAAATAAATACGTGAACTTCCTGACTGAATATTATTTTTAACACACTTCACTAGTTAGGTATTTCGTGACATTGAATTTATCACAGGAAAACATTAACACAGTTACAAATTACACCGATAACTGTACTGTGGCTGTTAAACTTAATGAAATAAAACAATGCGATGTATAATTTAACGCACGCGTATGGAAGCGTTTCGCGACATGATTCAATTCGAATTTTTGCATAAATAGTTAGAATCTATGTAATATCAGTAACTATTAATGTCCTATCGAGGGTTAGGTTTTGAGTTGCGTTTGAACAACATGATACGTTTAATTTTAAATAGATACAAATAACAACAGATCTGACGACTACAAGGGAAGAGATACTAACGGTTCTAATCTAATAATAAACTGGCCTATTACTGAGGTATGCTCCTCAGCCATCAGGGCTTAGAAAAATCTTGAACTTTAAAACGAGAACAGCCTGTGCTCTAAAGTGCAGTTTGAACTTCAGGATGGGAATTTAAAGGACCAATAAACATTTGTAAATGATAAAACATTTTTTTTTATATAATTGTGAAATAGCCGCGTATATGCTTTTCATTTTAGTCAATGAAAATAGTACAAATGGAAAGTTGGATGATTCAAAGATAAATTTCACATTACCGTGACAGACGGAAGGCGCTCGTCGTTTATTTCCGATGTGAACAAAGGTGCAAGGACTCCACGGAAGCGTGCCTTACACAATGCTAAAACTTGCGTAACTAGCCTTAACTAGCTAACAAGTTATAAACATATATCATTGGTCGTGCAAACAGAAAGGGACCACATATAATACACTAAAGTATTTAATATACCAAATCAATTTACAGATATTTTGTTCTTTCTTAATTTTCCTGCCCTTATCCCGCTCTAGGTAGGGTCGGCAATAACATGTTTTCTTCTTGCACTCTTCTCTATCCTTCACCAATTTCTTATCCACTGTTTTCGCTATCGTATCCTCTTTTACACAATCCATCCTCTTCTTTTGGACTTCCTCTCCTTTTACGTTATTCCACGTTCATAGATACCTCTAACATTCTTCTGCCAACATAGCTTTCATCTCTTCACATAACATGACCAAACCATCCAAGTCTTCTCCGCTGTCTCTCAGCTTAACCATATCCAATTATAATAACGGCCTATCATAAGAAGAATCCTCAAATGTGTATTTAAGACATGCCTAGTAAATTTCTAGAATATCTACGAAAATATCGAGATTAATTGCATGTTGCATTTTCCGCTTCGCCGTGATTCTACTACGATAACGACAAAGATCGATTGTAATATTATTATCGAGGCATATCCAGCGATTGTCATTTATCGTACAGTCTGGTTAAAATCTCAAAATTACTAAATCGAATTTGTGCTTTTTGTCAAACAAGTTAAGGTAGATAATCGATTGCAGATATTTGTAAGTTTTGTATAATCAGACGTGCTATTGACTTCATACCGTCTATGATAATATGTGCACCTGAATGCTTTTAACCGTAGGTCATCCGCTGCTTAATTGGTTTGCATTAGCTCAATCGGAATATACCAAATATTGAATTGTGATTTGTAAGCAAGAGATGCACAGTTTTATATGAACAAAATCTTTTATATATTTTTTAATAGTTTTAACTGAATCAAAACTATTCGGGTTTATCTAAGGAACACTCTGGAATAAACAGGCCGGAACAAACTCCAATACAGAGCACGACAGACTATACAATAACAAAACACGACAAACCACGGCAAGAACACTTATCGACACGCGTAAAATTCGTTTCGATCGCAAGTAAAAAGTGCGGCAAAGGAGCTAGCAAGCTAACGAGCTGGTACTAGTAGATGTCGCAAAAAAATAATTGAGGCAGGCTCCCGCCACGCGACCGGCCGCACAAAAACTGCCACCGATCGCGATCACCGTTTGGAAATCGAACGGGATCGATGGACGCGCGGGATGCGCATGCGACGCGCACCTAAATATCGTGACATTTGCAATGCATCCGCGGAGCGCGCGCCGCCGACGCACGTGAGTTGCGCTTTCGTAATAGCAAAGGTGAATGATCTATGTTTATTGATCATCTGTGTGCCAAACTTCGTTCGTAATCGATGGTGGTGATCTCTGAGGTATTTCTCAGATGCCAACCAACATGTGTAGGTAATGAAATAATTAAATTCGTTACACCTAAGTAATTTAGTTGGGTTTAGAACGGCCGGCGGGCTGATTAAGTAACTCAGTTGCTAAAAATTATCGATTTAAATCAATGACTGAAACTGTAAAATTAGTAAGTATATAAGTAATCCCAAAAACTTTAAAAGTAGCGCCGCGACATTGACTGAGAGCCTGCCGAGTACCTATCTTGGATAGACTTGACCAAACTCAGGTTATGCGAAGATATGGAAGCTATGTTGGCAGAAGAATGTTCGGTATGAACGTGGAAGGTAGAAGGAGAGGAAGTCCAAAGAAGAGATGGATGGATTGTAGATATGAAAGCGGGAGTAGTGAATTGGTGAAGGATAGAGAGGAGTGTAAGAAAAAACATGAAGTACCGTTCCCGCCTAGAGCGTGATAAGGGCAGAAGAAGATAATTGCAAAAGTAAGAATTTCATTCGGGAATTTTTCGCAGTAAAGTTATTGCGTAATTTCAGCCTGTGGGTTCATTCGTCTAGCTCTAGACGAAAATATTACTACCAGTCACAGGCAATCAAAACTGAAACACGATTGTAAATTGCAGTCGGACGGAATGCATTTTGTATGCAGTTGACACGAATGCAATATAGCTTCCGGCGCTACTACAGTTTAAGAGCATGGTTATCGCATTTAAAGCACTAGCAGCTCGAGCGACTGGAGCCCTAAACTGATGCACCGCAACAAATTATTTACCAATCAATCAAGTGATTAGGCACTATTGCATTCTAACCTGCCGTCACCACAAGGCAAAACATATCTAGTCTACCTACCAGTGGCGGAGCGTCCATATAACCCGATTCCCAACAGCCGTACCAAACGAGCGAGCATAAAAAATCATTACCATAATTCAAGTACAATACCATTTTATAAGCAAATAAAAAAAATTCATCAATATAATCTTATCATAACAGTATTAAACGCGCGCGAAACAATATGCAACACAGGTACATACAATTCGCTCCCACTCTCTAGATTCCTTCAACTAACTCGCTAAATATCGAGTTATGGACGCCTGCTATACAGCGCCTGCACGCACAGAGACAAGCGTAGTCTTGTCAGGCGCACGCAACGCGAAATAGTACCTAAAGTTTGCCTACAAGCCGGCATCAAGCCGGCATTTCGGCAGCCTACGCGCTTATGCATCGATACACTACGACACACGCACACATTAGTAATAAACTCCCACGAAAACAAGTTCCGTCAAAAGTAAATATTTTAGATCTTATTGCAATTGCCATAAAAGCGGAATTTCTTTTGTGAACTGCACTCAATATCGCGGTCGTGCGCAGCTCCTGCAAGCCGCTCCGGACCGGGTTGAATCGTCCTTCCCTTATTAACACAGCTTTTGTTTGTATAATGATCTCTCTTTCTGGCTGTATAAAACAAAGCACAAGCACCCAAAAGTGGCAACGGAGTTCTCCGCTTCATCACTAGATGGCGTTGAACAGTTGTAGCCGTGTCCTAGCAGGCGGTGTTAAAAGTTAATGCTTAAACCATAAGAGGCTTCATATAGTTGTGGCTTGCCTAACTTGTTTTTTCACGCCACGCCACTGCTACCTACTTACAGTGTTGCTGTTATTCAAACATCCGGGATATAATTTAAAGATTTTGATTAGGTTGTTTATTTGTAATACTTTGTTTGTTACATTTAAGAAGACAAAAGATAAAATAAGTGACAAGTAATAACTTAAAATCCACTTTAATTTCTCCAGTAGGCACAAAACAGTCTTTAGCAACGCCTACATAAATTTATTGCTGTCACGTTTTCAAACGATATAATTGTAGCAATTTAAAATGAAATTCTGATTTCACTTTAAACTAGTACATTGCGCGAATATACGGTGCCGCCGGAGACTTTATTTAAATTTCATCTAATCGTTTATTGGCAGGACCATTCTATTCACATAGCGATGTGTGGTGATGGCAGAACAGAATACAATTGTCACCATCCCCAGATCTATCCCGAGGGTGTCGTACGAGGCTAACAGTAATGACAGCGACGAAGTAATAGGCAACCTATTGCCATTTATCGGCAATAGGCTCGCCACCTATTACATTAGACTTAAAATAATTAGTGAAACCTGGATGTTCCATCACTTCTGCCTACACCTTCGGAGAAAAAGAAGAGATCTATGTAGGTGTGCATTCTATTCACAAGTGGATTCCTAAACAAATGTTATAATAATTCGTACAAAATTAAAGGTCAGAATGGTAGATATTACCAACCGTAGCTAACTTTAGCAATAATCGTTGTTAAGACAACCAAATAAAATCCGGTTTCAGTTGACTATGTCTCAAGTTTGTACAAAAAATATCAACAATGGCGACGCCAATTGCGCATGCGCATTTGCACACCCTCTTAAGATTTCGATCAAAGTAGGCATGTTGAAACTTCCGTTTCAAAATTATAAAAACTCAATACTGCCTTACAAATTTACAAATAACTAACAATAGTAAGTAAAAACTCAACTTTTCAGGAGTTAACTCCTTAAATCCAAATCTGAAAACATGGTGTTTGGCGTTCTGTGAATCACATTCTAGAATTCTTCACACAATCCCATTACACTTTCTGTGATTTTCCATACCATTATCCGTCCCTTCTAGTCCCACACATTTCATTCCTTTCATAAATGTCGATTTCACTCATAACAATTTACCATTACACAATTTCCTATATATACGTTATTCATCTTCATCATCAACCTCAGAAGGTCTCTGCAGCTTCACGAAAACACACCTAAGACAACAATGGAAGCCCAAATAAAAGCTCCGAAAGGTACTCACTAATTTCGGTCTGACCACACAGGCGACGGATCTGGCCGACTCCTCATCGCTGCTGCTCTCCAAACAGTCCGAGAGCGACGGGGACCGGTGCGGGGGCCACCGGGGCAATTTCTCCGAAGTCGGGGACAGCACCAGGGGCGCCGGAAGCTGTGCGCCCTGACCCCGCCACCACGACACCAGCGCCGGGGCCACGCCGACCACCATCGCCAGCCCGAGCCGCACCATTATCGACACGCGACCACAACACTATTGTACCGCACCGCACGAGGAAGCAGGAAGCGACTAGCGGACCATTGTTCGTAAATAAGAACGTCCAAATTTCTCACAACGTGTCACAGAAGCCGGCGGCGCACATTCACGGTAATGCAAACGTGGCAGCGGCTTACACTCGCACACGTGCCTCCGAAAAACAACGCCAAACACCGCACTGTCCAAGTTACACGATGCACGTGACGACAGTTCCACAAAGCTAATTACATTACACAAGACGATCTTGTTGACGCGGTTGAAGCGACGCAATGCGAGTGAAAGACGTTCCGGAGTGGCGTGATCACGCGAAACTTGATCGTAGAAAGTTCAAAGGTTCGCCCGGATGCACATGCGAGCGGTGCTCTCCGTCGCTGGCGGCCGGCGAGTGGCGGTCGTTGACGCTGGCTGGAGCCCCCCAGCCGCCCAGCGCCCCTCCAGCCGCCCGCCCAAAAGTGACACCCTATGTGCTCCACGGAATGTTACGCAAAATTCAAGCTTATAGCGACCGCAGACACACGATTAAGTTGAACAACTAAGGCCAGAGTTCACCAACACTTAAACAGACGATTATTATTTAACCGTTGGTTTTTGACATTTTATCGTATGGAAAAACTGACCGATATGAATGGAAGAGGATAACTGCGCCGACCCCATATAGACTGGGAACAGGGCAGGGAGAAGAAGAAGATCGTATGGAAAAACTGTCAAAAACTTACGGTTATGTTGTAATCAGTTGTTTTAAGTGTTGATGAACTCCAGCCTAAGTTGTATAGTCTGCGGAGTTGCATAGAAGCCAGAAGATAGTTGGACAACTTTTTAGCTGTATGATTTAGTTGGAAAGATGTGCAGGCTATCATAAGTTTCTATGACTATTGGTACAATCTGCAATTTAGTCGGCCAACTTGAAATCGTATGTCTGCGGTCGCTCTTAGGAGGCACTTTCAGAGTAAGCAGTCAAATAGCCGCGGTATGTACACCAGTTTATAAATAAGATGCATTCTCTAATTATAAACATACTTACAAATATGTTATAAGTACCTCTACCTACTACATAGCGCAATCCCGTGGCGTAATCGGGGTTAAAGGCATGTGTTGGAGAATCGTAAAATCTAAAACTAGGGCATTGTGAATGAAATGCGTTTTTCCGTTTAACTTTCCTATATAAAATTGTCCGGATTCAGGTTTGTGACTAACCAATGATAAGAAAGCCAAAGGAAAAGGATATAGGCCGCAAAGCTTTGCACATTAAATTTGTTTCTCAATGTCACCAGACACTTCCTTATTCATTTGTTTTCTTTGTACTATACACATAGGCAGACGAGTAACTAACTGTGAAACTTGTGGAATGTAATTATCACATTCTATACGATGACATTCTTTAGAAAACTTAAAATTTTTATTTAGATAC
This sequence comes from Cataclysta lemnata, assembly GCA_963931975.1. Classification (NCBI taxonomy): domain Eukaryota; kingdom Metazoa; phylum Arthropoda; class Insecta; order Lepidoptera; family Crambidae; genus Cataclysta; species Cataclysta lemnata. Next base: position 16,599,490 of record OZ008344.1, on the reverse strand, counting down.
TTGGCATCTTCTCCAAATCTATTGTGAGATTTGTGAGGCTTCCTCTTTACGCTGGATACGAAGTTATTTTCGTTATTAAATCGTCTAATCGATTTATTGTCCATGAAATGGTCATAGGGCAATTTATATACAGCAATTTCATACACTCATCAACAATGTCTAAGGATATTTTATGTATACTTACTTTATGTTTTATCAGCCTCCATTCTTATAACACTGGCATATTCTTTGCAATTTATCAATGACTTACTTAATTTTATGGTCATTCGTCGTAACATTGAATATATTGGATAGAAATTGTCAGAATTTTTTGAATTATCGCCGTAACAACATAAAGTAAAGTATCCTTCGATAAAGTTGATGTTGTATTTATTGCTGAAGCAAAGCAAACGTTGCATCAGCCTGGGGAGGCTAACGGGTGGGGCTTGTGGGCGCAGACGGATCGATGTTACTCCTGCGTCACCACCCAGACAGCCACCGCTGTCTGCCTAGCATCTATGTAACCTATACTATATAGCCTAAATGAGTTCAATACCGCATGATACTTAAAATGTTGAGCAATCTTTTTGAGAAACCAACTAACAGCGGGGCAGTATTATGTAAGCCGATTACAAATGCATTCGTCTACCACTCACTCTCACTTCTTGAGAATTATAGCAAAGTATGAGAGTGACAGATAGACGAAAGCAATCGCTTACATAATAACTCCGCAGGTCAAACAGATATAGGTCCTTACATAGTTAGTTCAGAATCAAACTTCAGGAAGCTTTTTTGTTGCTAATACATACATCACGCCTTCCTCACACAGGAGAAGGCAAGGTGATCACTTCTTGCCCCACTTGCTTACCCTTGCGTACTTCTTTTGCTTCATCCATTCATCATTATTGTCTTCATGCATGCCCGTCGGTTTCGCATACTCTTGACCTTGCTGGCCCTTTTTGAATCTTTCATAATCATGAATGAGGAAAGGGAAGGTCTAGGCCCTAGACCTTACCTTTCCTCATTCACTTCCGCCATACAAATCTTGTCCATACATACGATACGTCTTCTTTCAAATCACACCTTATTACTAATGTTCCAAAATTACTCGTGAAATGGATACAGCATGTTTAAAAAAATCGGACCACTTGGTCGTGCGATAATGAATAACAGACAGCCGGTTTCATCGATTGGCCAAACGCACTCGATCAAGAGAGTTTGACCCTAAATAGCGGATGCAAAATGTTCAAGTGACGATCTCAGACTTGTTTTCGTTTTCGTGTCATATTTTCTATATTTATTGCGACTGGAAATTACTGAACATCATCCCCACACCAGCCCTTTAATGCGCCAAATGCTGCTGGGGTACAGGTCTTTATTCCTTATGGATGGTAAGATTATAAGCCGAATAGGCCATAAGGCCATAACACATCACGCTGCCTAATGCGCTTGTAACTGGTAAGGAAAATATAGCATCAACGAAAGAGAACAATCTCTTCGAATATTTCGCTCATTTAATAAAATAAATACGCAACACAATAAAAAATACTTAAGAGGCAGTGTGTGTTCTAAATTTATTGCAGTAAGACTCACTATTGTATGAGCGTCATTTTGAGTTGAAGAAGCGATTTGGGGCATACCTACAACCCTATACAACATCCCTATAGAGACCGGTTGGAGTCCACAGAACAGAACTGGGACACTGGATCGATGAGGCTCCGGGCAATAACCCGCGATCCGCGACCCATTTTGATCCCGGTTCCCGACCCTCCTCAATTCCTCACCGCGAGACATTCTGCTATAAATAACCACATATCTTGACATAACTTGGCGAAGCTTTAAAATAAATATGTAGCCCTCATCGATTTCGAATGCTGCCCGTTCCTCGTTTTATTTATAGCCCTTACCCCCGAATACTGCAACGCTACTCAAAGTTTGAGTCCAGCTTAGCATTTAAGTATTGTCAAAATTCAAGTTTGTCCATACAAATTCTGACAGGTAACCTTATCTTTATAAGCAGTATGAGTAGCGTTTCAGTATTCGGGGGATAGTCACACACCTGCCAGCCCCCGTAGCACAGGCCGTGGACACATCTCCTTCGGGGTAAAGAAAATCTTTTCCTCTCGCTCTAACTCCCACTAGATCCCGAGAAAAAAAACACTGTGAAGTGGTGGAGAGACTTGTCCACGTCTCCGTGCTAGGCCCGCAGGGTGGTAGAGTGGTGACATTTGTATTTCCTGTGTCCGTCACCAACACCGTACAGCCAAAAAAGTAATCTTCCAAACATCAACATGAATGAGTTTTAAAACATCAATGTTCTTCATATGATGATAGTCTTCAGCTCCTTATTTGCGACATACAGAGGTTTACAACAAAATCGGTGTCATAAACTTTCCGTAACAGTACTGTGGCATGTAAACCATAAAAGATATTACCTATGTAAATATATTTTTATGGTTTCGTGCAGGAAAACAGTCTTCTTTAGGAAAACGAATTGATTACAATAATATCGACAGACGTAAAATGTGTTGACAAGTAAAGAATTTACGAAAATATGTCATATTTTCCTATTCATTTAAGCATAGAAGACAATACACATTGTGTAAAATAAATTTTTAAAAGTTTGAAATATTAGAAGTATTTATATTATATGCTATGTCATGCAATAACCATGTAGTGTATTACGAATAATAATACGTACGGCACATGGTTAAATAGTAAATTATTGTAAGTAGGATTCTAAAATTTACAAAAAGCATCCACGCATAAAAGTTCTTGCGCGTATTGTTTGTTACTTATTAATTTTTATACCATTATGCATGTTAGAAGAAATTAAATATTGCAAAGAAAAACCGATCAACAAAATTTTAATAAACATGACGATATATTTTCTCAAAAATGATCTATGTTTACTGACCTATTTTTTTCTTTAGTGTTCAATTGTCATTTGGAAGGTTCCTAGCATATTGCTTATTTAATTTGTAAATAAGTACATACCTAATGAAGATACTGCGTATGGCTCTACATAAAGAGCACGAGATGACTAATAATTACAAAGATTTTGGGGTTAGAACATTTATATAAATATTTTATTTTTCTAACATTTATATAATGTTAAAATTAAAATCGAATAGTGACTAATAATTAATCAATTGTCGCGGTTTAAATTACGACCGTTTAAGAACGGAGACACATTTGCATACCGGAACCTTGTCGGCTTGATTTATATTTGAGTTTTTTAACGTCTAGAAGAACATGACAGACAGTATTATCGGAACTACCTTAAAGAAGTGGGTATTATATATCCTGTGGGCCGTGTGGTGACGGCAGGACAGAATACAATTGTCACCACCCCCAACCTCTGCCGTGAGTGTCATACAAGGCGGCTAAGGGTTAAGCAGCGTTGATTATTGGAATTCCTCTTATATCACTTAACAACATACTGCCTTACGTGAACGTTAGATGGCAATAGGCCCGCCACCTACATGGGACCTAACATAATTGGCGAAAAGTTGTTGTTAATTCAGCTCTGACTATCCCTTCGGGGATATAGGCGTGATTTATGTATGTATGTAAGTATATCCTGTCTATTGTGTTCCGCCAGTCAGATTTTAAGTGGCTAGCGCTCGTACACGGGATAGGTATACTTAACAACTCATCGTCAGATATCGAGCACTCGAAGAGATCAGTTGAAAGTAATTGATTATTCATCGGAGGTTCAAGAGCTTTGAGAGGCTATATCATTTAGAATTCCTAACAATGGACAATAAATAGCATTGCAATTAAGGAGATATCAATGGCTATTGATACAGACATAAATTACACCTGCAGACTAATTACGTACTCTTGTTGCTAACAATTTACCATTGACATTGACGAAATTGTTGGTTTAGCGACATGTATTTTTACGATTTGATATTGTCAGCATCTGTCAGTAATACAATGTTTACCTATCCTTAGAGAACTTGCTTAGTTTACACAATCGCAGAGCCGTTCATCGCTATTACTATTCAAATAAACAAGGAGGCACAAACTTAAATATAGAATAAAAAACGATAGTAAAGCCATTAATTAATAACACGAAAAAATTTAACGCCGAGTCGAGGCGTATAAAAAAAACTGCTTCCAATTAGCCACGAAATATATATATCAGCGCCGCTGATATATTTATTTCGTGGCTAATTGCAAGCAGTTTGGTTGATGGCGCTGATTCAGCGCCATCAGCTTAAATAAATTTAGCTTTAAGCTTAAATAAAAAAACTCCTAGTTTGACTAAAGTAAGTTAAGTAAGTATTAAAGTTTATTTTCAAAATTTTATTCTTCTTCCTGTCCTTATCCCGCTCTAGGCGGGGTCGGTAAAACATGTTCTCTTCTTCCACTTTTCTCTATTCCTTAAATAATTTCATTAATAGTACAGGCTATTTTATATCAAGACGTAAGCTCACATATACGCGTGCATGTATAATATTAAATACTTTACGTTTTTAGTTTCGGTATATTTTTAGTCGATAAAAACAGATTTGTCGCAGTTTTCTATATAATTTTCTAAACCGTGACAGCTCTTTGCTCGGTATTGTTGAATTATTTTATTACTTAATAATGTAACTACATATGTGGCAACATTTATTTTCTTTGTAACTGTGTTGGTTTGTCCCGATAATTATGGAAACAAGACAATTATTTTATTACTTTCAAACCGCATATCACTAACATTCTGAAATGCATCGCGAGGAGGAAAAATAGACTGCACCAAAACATTCTGTTTTTCATAAATAGCGCTACGGGTTGCGCGGGCGCACGACGTCTATTTCAGCGCGCATCGACGTCGTTCCGCTACAATCGCTCGCCCGGCTTGCTTGTTTTGTTATACAATGCTGCATCTGCATAGAGCTGACACACTAATTAGGGTGACACTGACATTAAATACCTAATCATCACCAGCCCTTTAATGTCCCCACTGTTGGGGCACGGGCCTTCCCTATGGATGGATGAATAGAGGGAGATTGGGCCATAACCCACCACGCTGGCCCAGTGCGAGTCGGTGAGTATTAACGACTGCAGATGCTGCAGCGGGAACCACCAGCTTAATTAATTACCTAATACCTACATAAAAATCCCCCCCTATATAAAAATCTGAGGAGCTCGCTAGCGCAGTGGCGCAGCACGCTTGCCCTGCGATTGCGTTAACTAAGTAATATTCGCTAAGGCCGGTCATTGGATGGGTGACCACAAATTTATTATCTCGAGTTCCTCCGTACTTCGGTATGCCGTTGGTCCCGGCTGCATCTGTAGTCGCTAATACCCATTTCCACCACCAGTCCTTAACGTCCCCACTGCGGAGGCACAGGCCTTCTCTATGGTATGGATGGAAAAATATGCGGATAATAGGCCATAACCCACCACGCTGCCCAGTGAAGGTTGGTGACTATTAATGACTGCAGCTGCACCCGGGACCAACGGCTTAACGTGCCTTCCGAAGCACAAAGGAACTCGAGATAATTGTTCACCCATCCAATGATTGGCCTCAGCGAACATTGCTTGGTTTCCGCACTCGCAGGCCGAGCGCGTTAAACCACAGAGCTATAGAGCTCCTCGTTTTTCCATTTTTAACCAACGAAAAACGGAGGAGGTTACTCAATTCGTACCTGTATGTTTTTTGCCCGAAACTCCGAATTTTTATAATTCTTTTACGAACACAACTATTTTACACCGCCGTGTGGCGGCGGCAGAGCAGAATACAATTGTCACCACCCCCATCTCTCCCGCGAGTGTCGTACAAGGCAACTAAGGGTTAAAACAGCAATGATTAATGGGCAGCAGCGTTCCTCTTATGACACCTAGCAATGTACGGTCCTAATCCAATTTGCGAAACGTGGGTTTTATTTCACCTCTACCTACCCCTTCGGGCTTCGGGGATGTTGATGCGTGATTTATGTTTGTAACTGTTCAATAACAAAAGTAAGACGCGCCTGCAGCTTTTGGCGGTGTGAGTGTGAAAGTGCTAACACGCGGAAGTCTATTTCGATCACCTCGCACCCTGCCCCAATCGCTTACAGGTGACACACTGTTCGGCTCACCGGCATTGGGAACAGGTGAGACTAGCATTTAAGACACGATAACTCTTATCATTCCAGCCCGGCTAGCATGACCACCCAAACACAATATGATATAGCCATTTATCACATTGAACTTACAAAAATCATTGGATTTTCGACAGTTCAAAGCTTAGAGGCTTATTCAAGTTAAAATACAATGATTATTGACTGATCAACGCGATAAATGGCTATATCATATCGTGTTTCGGTGGTTATGCTAGCCGGTCATGGATTCAACCGTGCGGGTGGTGACGACGACGGTGAATCCACGGAATGCTAAGAGTTCTTTATAGCAAAAAAAAAAACGAACAAGTATGGCCACATTATTCAACACCAATAGAAAAGTTCCAAGATATTAAACTAAATTAGGTGACAACTTACATAGCAAACGTGATATTTAGATAGTACATTAGTAAACTATTCGATTTTAATTTCAACATTATATAAATGTTAGAAAAATTAGTACAAACATTTTGGTGGTAAGAAAAAGAATTTCGAAAAATTATGGTCTTGATGCGGGAATCGAACCCGCGTCCTCTGCTATTCTTGCAGGTTCCTGGTTGATCGGCCAAGACACTAATTAACTTGCCGAAATTCTTCACGTTGTAAGCCAACGGATACCCTCGCAATGTAGAAATAAATTTCAAACATTCCAAAGCAGATATTTTTACAAATACCGTGCGTTCGGTTAAGCTTGGGTTTGCTTCATAAACTATTCGATTTTAATTTCAACTTTATATAAATGTTTTGGTGGTTCTTTTTCTAAACACCAAAATCTTTGTAGTATGTTAGTAGTTACGATTAGTACTATAATATCTTGTGCAATAAGTACTTAATAAAAGTGCTAATTTATAGTCAGTAAATAGATTAGTAAAATCAGTAAGATCATGCACGGATAGAGACAGCATTTAGAAGGCATTAGTTATCTGGCCTACTATACACTTTTTTCAATTCCTTCCTCTCGGTGGTCAGTTGCATTAGACGGAAGCCTAGGGCTTTCATAATAAATGTAACACTAAGTGGCCTCCATTGAATATGCTACAGGTGGGGATAACTTTTTAACATCAAACTCTTAAAAAAACTTAAAACTTCAAATAACAATAATTAATATCACATTCTGCCCGATAAATGGCAATAGGCTCGCCACCTATTACATGGGACTTAACATAATTGGCGAAACGCGGGTGAGAATTCACCTCTGCCTACCCCTTCGGGGATATGGGCGTGATTTATGTATGTATGTATGTAATATCACATTCATCTCAAACTTATAAAATTAGCAATAAAAATGTATATATCCAATGAAATATCTGAATGTAACTGCACTCTAATAATTATGGAACTTATTAGATACAATCATAATCATTACTAGAATATGTTAATTTTTAGTTTGCTTTGGCTAGACAGTTATCGTTAAGAAAGGTCAAAATGCAAACATTTATGAAAATTTAGTCATGGCTGATCATTTGTTATGTTTAATTGAAATTAAAGATTAAAACTGTTCTTATAATTTTAGACTTATCCATCACAAATCAGCAATAACTGATGGATGTTATCTATAAGCTTATCATTTATGATAAATACAGTATCAACAGATATTGATGGACACAAAAACATAATTGATTACTGATTTTATAATAGCATTTTCATGTAAGTACCACACAGTGAATAATCTTAAGAATGCCTTGTAGTGAAGTCCTTTAAGGTATTATTAATTTGTGAAGTGAAAATTATTATTTGATTAATTCAATAGTGTGTCATCATAATTGATTTAATTTAATTGAAAATGATTGCTATCTTTTTAATCAACCCATCACTCTAACTCATACTGGATTATGGCAAGGTGGGCGAGAGACAGTTGGACTTAAAGAACTCCTTTGTTATATTTATATCCATATCCTGTTAATGTAATGTGTAATGAGATTCATTACACCAATTTGGCTTAGCAAGTAGTGAGGATATTATTTTGCTTTTGTTTTTCTTTTCTTAATTCCAACTTAAAACAGTAATTGTATTTTGAAGTTCAAATTTAATATGCGAGTTGTAGGCGTACCTTAATAAATAAATACAGAATTGTACAACCTACAGTTTGGTACACAGAGCTCAGCTTACGCAAGATATAAAATCCTGGGCCATTCCCTATGTTTTATATTCTAAAAGACATAAATACTTGTTTTGACACCGCCAGCAGAATAAATCAAAGTAAATATTATTCTTATGTTACCTCTCTGGCAATCTGATCAAGCGCTTGTTCCTCCGCCGTAGCTTTGGTCTGTGTCCGTTGCCTTCGTGACGCATCCATCTCCATACAATAGCTTCACACTCTGCAACAATAATTTAATATCATTATTATATATTGAATTATATTACAACTTGAAATTATTTACTTACCTGGGTATACAATATTAAATACATATTAGAAGTTTACAAGTAATATAGTAAAATAGAAACAAAACTGTTCTCAGGTATTCTATCAAAAGAAATAACATCAAAAATAATAATCTAATAAGCTTGTGTTTTACATTGGGCTAGATGATAGATGTGAGTGTCAAAAATATTTATTTATTTATCAGAATAAGTCACAAATTTAAGTTTAATAGAAAAGTGAAGGGCCGCACTATGGACCCTGTACCTACACGGTGAATCCATGGAATGGAAATTGTTTGTCTCTAATGGAAGTTTAATAGAAAAGTACAATGGAAATCTAACCTGCACACTGTAACTTCGTATAATGATCCGTGATGATAATGATCTGTGATGATGATGAAGAATGTGTCTAGATTAAACTATGGCCTAAAGACATTTTCATGTGTAATGATCACATGTCAATTGATGATTATCTTTACTAAGGAATGTATACTTTACAAAATTTACTTGTTTTTTGTATATTTCTATTCTTTCTTCCTTAGATTCTGTTTGTATAGAAAGGATTAATGTAATTGATGAAAAGGAAATACTGGCAGTGCAGTCATGTGAATTGATATGGTACTTAAATTTGACAACTTTATTGCTAGTTAAGTCACCTGTGTTTAATTACTGTAATCATCCACTAAAACCTGTTGGGTTCATTGTTCTTTTTCCTCGTGGATATCTTCGCAAAAGAGTGTCGAAATCACAACTTTAATAGAAGGAAAATGGGTGGGCACAAAGCCAACATATTTTTTATGGTAGTTGTACAATGACATCATACTTACGGGACAACTACTGATGTAAACACATCACTACGAGAAACACCACACGTAATTTCCAATCACTAATCACTTTGAGTATACGATAGAGTCTAATCTTAAGGATACCTAAAGGAAACACTTGTATTTACATTAATATAAATATTGGAATACCAATCTACACCCTGTAGAAGTCACATCGAAAGTGGAATATTGCAAAAGCAGTTATATACTATGAGCAATTAATTGGCACTTTTAAAAGGTTTTGCATGTATAAACGCTATTTTTATGACTAAATGTGTATAAATTAGTAAGTTTAAAATAAAATTATTACTACAAAAGCCATGAATGACATGCATGCCATTGCCTTGCCATTTAAAACCGTTGCGTTCAAGAATAAATTACTGGAATGTCAAACGATATTATAGGATTTCCAGGGCGCGTTCACGTACAAATTTTTTGACATGTGGCTAACTAAACAGTCATGAGACTTCAAAATAAAAGAGGCACTTATCGAAAACGCTTTTTGCAAAATATTCTTTGGAATACACAGTACTGCAAAGTACATTTCTAGTTGTTCTATTACTGCCGCACTCAGAGACGTCAATTAACTTTAATGAGTATTTAATGTCGTCATTCAAATCTAGACCAAAGACCCGGCAAGAATAGCGACTAGTTTTAAATTGTCATTTTTTGACGTTAAGTACTCATTAACGTTCTTTGACGTCTCTGAGTGCGGCAGTTAGAGTTCATCTAGCCAAAGCATAAGAATTTGTGTTAATTATCATCTATACTAGATGACGGACTACATAATAACCATGACTGAGAGATATTTACCCCTAAGGATTGGAATCCGAGGACTTTTGGTCGATAGCCAGTGATCTGAATATTCATAATAATAAAAAGTAAACAATTTTATACAAAATAAACACCCCAAACATTTATATTCAGGTAGTGTTTGAATTAAATTGAAATATTTTTTTTATAATGTATAATTTTAATAATAAAACGGAAATGAAAAATAAACAGTGTACTTTAACAATCTCATTTCATTTATTCCAGTTCACAGTTGTAGGACACAATCAAAATATACATTCTTCTAGTACAAAGTTCTGTATAATTCTATACCTGGTTTTTGTGAAAAACTAACTTATATTTAATAAAGTTACTTAAATAACTTATTCACTTTTTGATTTTGGTACATCTTCCTTGTAATATAGAAAAACAAAAGAGAAAAGGAATACACCAATCATCATAGAGAAGGCACTAACATAGTATGGGTATGCGCTTGGGATGAATCTTTCATATTGTGTATGCTGCAAGGGGCGCACTGAGACCTGAAATGTGATACAATAATTTAAAATTGACTTATTCATGTAAAAATATTTGTAGTGTAACCTTAGAATCATTACATAATATGGTATCATGTATAATTAGTAGGTACACAATTATTACCTGAGTAGAGTGATAGAGCCTTGTGTAACCAACTCTATCATAATCAACCTTGAACTGATAAACACCCCAAACATCAGGTACTTTTATAACAGCCTCATATATTCCATTAGGCTGCTTTTGCAGGGTGGTTCGGATAAATGGATCTATGCGGACAAACTCAAGCTGCACATCATTAGCCTCAAATGGCTGCCATTTACCATTTTTCAGTTCTTCAATTTCAATTTTGTAGACCTGTTCAAAAAAAAAAATATTTTACCTTTATAAAGACAGTATAATAACAAAGATAAAAAAGCAATAATAGTTACAGACTTAAAAAAAATTTTGATGAATATTTTAATATTTATTTCTGATGTAGTATATACTTACAACTGTGTCTGTGATTGTATATGTGTTAGATGATTCAGTTTCGCCTTGACGGTGGTGCTGAACCTTTCCAACTCGCAGGCGACCTCTCTCTCCAAACGCCCACTGACTCAAGTGTACTGACAGAGCCTTGTTGCCTGATGAGCCGGATTTAACTTTGTCACCCTTTAATATTGAAAAGATACAATAGTTACTTGCTGAATATTCTTAGTTACAGAAACAGTTAATTTCATGTATTATTTGAAATGTAAACTAAAATGCCAAATTGTGGTATCCGAAACATGTCAGTTATATTCACAGAAATTTGTCCACTAATTATACAATACAATATTTCAACATATTTTCTGTAAGTATGTAATTACTGTACTAGTACTCACATGAACTTTGGATATTCCTGAGTTAAATGCTTCATCAGAGAAGAAGAATAGTGATCCACTGAAGACAATTCGAGCATTGTTTCGTGCCTGAAGAGCTGCAATAAGAACAGTCTTACGGCCCACTGCATGAGGATATTCTTTTACCTGTGTGGAAAAATTCATTTTGTGGTTAATTTACTTTGATTTACGAAATTGTGAGGTTCATAAACATTTTCAAATGTAAACAAACCAATCAAAGGAAAAAATTTTAAGAAAATAAAAAAAATTTAAATAATTAATTTTGCCTAATTGCTTATTACTTATTGTTATCATGCCTATTAGAAATTATAAGTTTAATTGATTTACAAAATAATGTCAAGAGTTACCTGGCTCTTAGGGTTGTAACTATATGCGGTGCTATCAGCCGTAAGAATAGGCAGCACTAGGCTATTCTCTTTCTCCAAGATCAGACCAGTTCCCTCAAAAAGCAGAGGCTGTGTGTTCTGAGCTCCAACAATAGTAGGCGACTTAATTAAGTTCTTGGGAGATACAACAATCCTTGTGTGATCACCATCATCATTAAGATCGTAGTTGAAATGATCAATTACCGCCGCAGACTCCTCATCCATCTGGAATAATAACCTTGACTTATTAGTGAACAACCTCTATGAGTCTATCAAATATGTAAATGTCTTGAGAAAAATAATTTTAAGTTGTATATCCCTAAAGAGATAGGCAATAGTAACTAATAAGTAATTATTATGGTCAGAGTAACTATCTGACAAGCTGTTTACCTCAAATCCACATTCTGATGCAATTTCTCTATATACATCACCAGCACCAGAGTTACCAGCCATAAGGAGGTTACCTCCATCATCAATAAACTTTGTTATGGCTTCAGTGTCTATCTGTCCACCAAATTCCAGGACAGATGGAGCAAATATAATAAGGTTCTTGTACAAGTACTCTCCATATTTGGCAAGTACTAAATTAGCATCATCAGCTAACTTGTATGTAAGAGTGTAACCCCTATCTGGAATATTAATATTTATGATACATGACTTTTATGACTGTATATTTTGTTTCTAACAATATAATTTCTAATTTTATTTTATTTATAATGTCAACCAACAAGATAAAGATAGAAATTACTAATTTTCTTCGAATAATGTAAATTAAAATCTCTAGATAACAGCGATTGAAACCGAACCGGTAAAGAGCCGACTATAGATCAATACAAACCTTGCAAAGATTTAAAAAACTGTCCGTGAGTTTCTCGAATATTTAAATTATCTAACAGCACTAAAGTTTCCTGGTCAGCTAAGGCAAATGATATGCTAGAAATTAAACTTAAATAAATAAAAATCTTCATTTTCTCAAATTATAGTAACCTCTGCGATCGTAAAAATATGACGTGTACGTCACAGATAAAAAACTGTGTGTACGTATCAATGTTTTGGGCTTGGTTTCTAAGTCCTTTGAGCAAACATATATATATGCCAGACAGCCATGATGATGATGAAATTGTAGATTTGTGTAGATGTAGTGGCCAAATCGCAGAATTGATCACTTTATTATGTGGCCAACCATTTCATAAAATGGTGGCATTTCATGAAATGGCCAACTAAAACTGATCATATCATGATAATGTTAGGTCTATTCCCTAACTTTTTTTGACAGTTGAAAGAGTTGATCACCGATCTATTAACGTATCCATTACTACTTTACTATAATGCTATTGTGACACTTGTCCTGTGATAACAGCAAACGTTTAACGATATGAACAGCTAAACGCATCATCATCATCATCATCATTCAGCCGAGAGACGCCCACTGTTGGGCATAGGCCTCCCCCAAGGATCTCCAAACCGGTCGGTCCTGCGCTGCCCGCATCCAACGGCTTCCCGCGACCTTCACCAGATCGTCGGTCCACCTTGTGGGGGGCCTTCCAACGCTGCGTCTCCCGGTTCGTGGCCGCCATTCGAGGACCTTTCCGCCCCAACGGCCGTCAGTCCTCCTCGCAATGTGCCCTGCCCACTGCCACTTAAGGTCCGCAATTCTTCGGGCTATATCGGTGACCTTAGTTCTCCTGCGGATCTCATCATTTCTGATATGATCACGCAGGGAAACACCGAGCATAGCCCTCTCCATTACTAAAGCCTTTTCGGAATCCGGCTTGTTCGGGGGGCTGGAAGTCGTCAAACCTGCGTCCGAGACGGTTCGTAATAACCCTCGAGAACAACTTATAAACGTGACTAAGGAGGGTGATGGGTCTATAGTTCTTCAATTGGGTTCTATCGCCCTTTTTGAAGAACAGTCTCACCACGCCCCCGTGCCATGCCTTTGGCGTTTTTCCCTCGAGTATAACGGTGTTGAATAGCCTCTGAAGAGCTCTCAGGACGGTTCGTCCACCTGCTTTCAGAAGCTCCGCTGTAACACCGTCATCACCCGGCGCCTTGTTGTTCTTAAGCTGTTTGAGGGCCACACTAATCTCGTACAGGCTGACGTCCGGGATATCTTCGGTATAGTGTCGAGTTAACTTGGCTCTTGGGTCAGTGGCCTGAGAGACAGGTGTGTGTGATGTCGCGTAAAGCTGTCCATAGAAATTCTCAATCTCAGCCAAAAGCTCAGGCCGGGACGTAACGATTCTGCCGTCGTCTGTCTTCAGCTTGGTCAGCAAGCTCTCTCCAAGTGACAAATCTCTAGCGAACACTTTGGAACCTTTGTTGCGTTCGATGGCCTCTTTAATACAATCTGTATTAAATCGGCGTATGTCGCGAGTTAGGCACTTGGAGATCCGTTTACTGAGCTGCCGACGTCTACGAGCGTCTTCAGAAGACCGCAGAACAATCTCACGTCTCTCGTCCATGAGCTTCAATGTTGGTTCTGAGATTTTTCTTGAACCTTTGGTACGGCTGGGTTTGAAAAACTTTGAACCCACCGTAAGGACAGCTTCCACGAACCTGTCATTATATTTGTCCACATCTGTGCAGTCCTCCAGGCAATCGAAGCGATTTTGCAAATCTAGTTGAAAGCGTTCGGGGTTTTGGATTTGGATGGCTTCAGGGCGGAGCGTAGACCTCATCAGTCGATACCTTTCGGATTTGACATTTAGATTCAATGTGCCTCTTACCAATCGGTGATCGCTCCCCGTGTTAAACGAATTGATCACTGAGACATCATTGAATATCCGAGTCTTAGTCGACATGATGAAGTCAATCTCATTTTTTGTTACACCATCCGGACTTCTCCAGGTCCATTTGCGATGCAACTGTTTCTTGAAGAAGGAATTCATCATATAGAGTCCTTCCCTCTCCATGTATTCAGCTAGCATTTGGCCACGGTAATTCCGGATTCCAACTCCAAATTGCCCCACTTTCGACTCATTATCGCTACGTTTGCCTAGCCTTGCGTTGAAGTCTCCCATGACAACAGTGTAGTGAGTCTTGGACGTATGTATTGCTCGAGAGATGTCCTCATACACTACTTCCACTTCCTCGTCGGGGTGTGTCGAGGTCGGGGTGTGTCGAGGTCGGGGCGTATACCTGTATAACCTTCAACGAATACCGTTTGGTAATTCTGAGTATAAGGTACGCCACCCTGTTCGACACACTTCCGACCTGTACAACGTTGTTCACGAGAGACTTGTGGACAATAAACCCGACACCACCTTGGGACAGATCTTCGCCCTCCCGGAAGTAGAGCAGGTTACCGGATTTTAGGATTATCGTGTCCTCGCCCTGTCTTCGGACTTCGGATAATCCCACAATACTCCAGTGAATCCTGCTCAATTCTTCTTCCAGTTCTAGCAGCTTCTCCTCGGTCCGCAATGTTAGCGCGTTATATGTTGCCAGGGCCAAAGTCGTTTGACGGGGGGTCTTCGCCGCCCGGGGATTCTTCGCACCCCTGGTCCCGGCACCTTGCCTGCGTCCGTCACCGCCGACACGGCCTCCGGTACCGCCGGGCACTTGGGGCCTTCCTTTTTGTCTTATCATAGGGGGGATTTGGGCCTTTCTCCCACCACGCTGGCCCAATGCGGGTTGGTGGGGAGCGCCAGAGCCTCGTTGGTTGTACGGCAGGGTGTACCGCGTGCAGGTGAGGTTGGCTTGGGTCTCGTGAGGTGGTTTATGAGACCCCTTACACCCCTACAACGCTAAACGCATCACTATTTAATGATATGGCCAATCAAATCATATCGTAAGATAGTTACGTTAGAGGCGCTTAATTTGATTTGTTTTTGTGATGCATCATGGCGGCGGACAATTATCCTAACAAACAAACTATGAATGTTGTAATGGAAAAAAAAGTGAAGTGAAATGTCGTTAGGTACGACACCAAATTACAAAAATTTTACGTTTTAAGTCACTAAAGAAACGTGCGCAACGCAAAAATATTAAAGATTAACTATATTAATGATATGGCCAAACGTGGATGGACATATCATCAAACGTTGACGTTTCAACGTTATGGTCAGTTTTAGCTGTCCTCTTCATGAAAAGCTACTATTTCATGAAATGGTCGGCCACATTATGAAGTGATCAATTCTACGATTTGGCCACGACATAGATATTATAACATCCATTAGATTATTTTTTAAATAACTAGCCAACTAGGGACGAATGAACGGCAAAAGTAATATATTTTTTTGGAAAGGTAATTTTATGGACCGTGATGAACAATAATAATGTTCCTTGCCGCTGTCTCCTTTTTTAACATTCAATGTTATATTTTTTCTATGCAAATGAATTGTAACTTAGAAACGTAACTGTTTATTTATGTCGGATGTTTTTATTTGTGAATATGCCACTTTTTACAACCATTTCACAGAGCAGACATAAAATTTGCCGTTATATTCTACCGACAAATTTATTAATATTAAAACACTGTCATTTCAATAATTTAAAAACTGAAGGCATGGCTCTATATAGGCTAGATCCCGTTGCTTTTTAAAATGGGGAAATAAAAGACTACATAGATAATCTATATTTTATTATACTTTTTAATTTTATTCTGTGGATAAATTATTTTGATTTGACATTTCATTTCATTGCTATGTTTTTTTTTTATTGTAAAATGTTTTATTTTTGTATCAAATAAAGTTTATTACACTAGATTATGTTGAAATTATAATCGTCGTGGTATTGTTGACACAGTGTTCTCCTTATTCTCAATAAAATGATAATATCAAGATCCAAACATCGTTCATCTGTGGAAGTTTGTGCTGATTGCGGAGCGTCAGGTCAAAGCAATATTCCAATTAAATGTAAATACATAAGGTCTCCTTGTAATAACTCCCTAAGAGTGTAACCAAAGATGTATGATTGCAGATCCGTCATGGGCATCCATCAACCGCGGACTGTTATTATGCGCGGAGTGCTGCAGTGTGCATCGCAGTATGGGCCGACATATATCTCATGTCAAGTCCCTGAGACAAGGCTCTTGGCCACCTTTATTATTATCAGTATGATAACTTTTACTATGGAAGTATTTCAATACAAATTATCACGAATAATCTTTACAGCTGTTTATCAAAATTTTATTTTAGATGGTACAAGCTTTAACTGCACAGAACGTGAACAGTATTTGGGAACATTCTTTGCTTGACACCTCGGCACCTAAACACTTAAGAAAGAAACCACAAGCAAAAGATCCTTTACAGTAAGATATGTTTACCTATTCTTCCTAATTTGTGACAGTTCAAATACTATATTGTATTTAAATATGGCTGTTGTTAAATTAAAACTAAATTACATATTGATTAAATAAAATATAATCATTAATCAGTATTTAACTAAATAGCAAACTTCTTATTGTATATTTAATAACGTCAAATGCACAATTATATTGGGTCTTAATTATTTTCTATAAGATGACATCTTAACGAAATTTAATATTACAGTCCAACAAAGTCGGAATTCATCTTAGCTAAACACCTACGATTGGCATATGTTCTCCGAGCTCGTCGTGATGAGCCACCAGGTGAACTGGGGCGACAGCTACACAGTGCAGTGCGCAGTTCTTCTCTAGACACCGCAATGCGTCTGCTCGCTCAAGGTGCTGACCCCAACTATTATAATCAGGTAATATAAAAATTAGCATGCCAATAATCAATTAATTGCTGACACCATTATTGAGTAAACCTAATTTTCAATAGGAAAGAAAATTCTTATCCTTCATTAAGTAAAAATGATTTTCTTAATAATAAATTATCAGTTTAGTCATTTGAGTACCAAGTATACTCTAGCTATTGTAATGGTATGTCTCTTTATCAATGAAATGCATTTAAAAATTAGAAAGAATACTTTTATTCAAATTCAATTCAATTTTAGTAAATAAAATGATTGCAATTTGATTAAAAAGACATACTTATCAAAATTGCTTAAATACTTTTTTTATCTCATTATAATTGCTACCAACCCTATTGCATTGGACTGTCAAAAATTCTTATTTTTGGCAGTTCATAACAAAAAATGGCTATATCATACCAGGAGACCTTATGGCAACTGCAAAAATTTTTGGAATTTGTTCAGTTTGTTGAATGGTGAAAAATTTTTGCAGTGACAAAAAAGTCTCCTGGTATGTGTTTTGGTGGTCATGATAGCTGGGCTGGAGTAAAATTACATGTTAACTTATGATACCACAAATCATATATTAGGAGAAAGGGTCAACATGCCTTCATGTAGCATGTCGTGCTGGGCAACCAGCACAGGCTGAGCTGCTGGCAGCGTGGGGCGCAGATCCCACTGCTCGTGATAGTTCTGGCCACATGCCAGCTGATTGTGCAAGGTAATTAATGATAGTATCAATATAAACTTAATGCCATTGTTACGCACAATGCGAATGTACGTAACGCAACCACTCTAGTACAGGCCATGTTGGTCAGTATTAACAGATATCTCGTTTTTCGCATATGTTACTAGTGTGTTTCAGTTAATACTTTTTATAATTTCATACATGTATGAATGATGTTATTTAGTTTTTAGTTAAGATATGATATAATATGATAGGTCGTGTTTGGCGAAAGTCAGTTAATTCAGTTAGAAATACATCCAAAATGTATTTACCAGATGAATTGGAACCTACTACACATAACATGACTAAATGATCAGTGAGTGCAGATAAGCTCTTTTTTTTCAATGAAAAATCTGTTTTACCAATGATTCTTTGGATATTCAACCATTACGTATGTACTCAATGCAGACAAGGCGGCCACAGCGAGCTGGCGGACCGCATGACGGAGCTGGTGTACGAGGCGACGGACCGCATGATCCACTTCCTGACGGGCGAGCGGCCCGACCACGCGGCCGGCCGGCACTACATCGTGCCGCGCGCGCACGACACGCACGAGATGACCGACGTCGCCAAGGCGGCTAGGGGCAAGCTGCAATTGGTACGACAATACTGCTTCTACAAAATAAAAGTACATAGGGGGAGCTCGCTAGCGCACTGGCATACCGCGCTTGGCCTGCGATTGCGTATACTAAGCAATGATCGCTAAGGTCCGTCATTGGATGGGTGACCAAAAATTTATTATCTCGAGTTCCTCCGTGCTTCGGAAGGCACGCTAAGCCGTTGGTCCCGGATGCATCTGCAGTCGTTAATACCCAACAACCCGCACTGGTCCAGCGTGGTGGGTTATGGCCCAATCTCCCTATATTTTTCCATTCATAGGGAAGGCCTGTGCCCCAACAGTACACATTAAAAAGGGTTGGTGATGATGATGATGACATTTACATACATTTTTACAGGTCATCTGATTCTTTTCCAGCCATAACACACAAACTATCCATCTTTATCTGATAATGATCGATTTTTTTAATTTGGGTGAGGGATAGATTTGTAGAAATGAAGGTGTTAGTACACCTCTTCTTACCTCTTGTAATGAAAAAGCATTAAGGCTTCATGTTGCATCTTCAGTCATTAGCACTCTCCAACCCGCAATAGACATTTTGGGTTATGGCCTATTATCCACTCCTTATATTCGTCTAATTCTACCAATAATCTACATAAAAATACACCGAGAAATTTTAATCGTTGTTTTCCCGCAGTAAAATGATTCTTTATTAGTAGTGCAATAGATTTGTGCAGGTTTTTTTATTCAAATAACCAATAGCAGTTTTATGATTGTGACAAATGAAAATCAGGTTGCCGGGAGGCCGGTGGCGGCTGAGTTATTTCTATCTAAATTCTAAAACTCTAAACTATCGGTTCTCACGCTTTCGAGTTAATTATTATTTTTTTGATTAGTAGAGAAAAAAATATGTTTAATTTAGATAAAATAACTCGCATTATTCGATAGTACCCCATTTAGTAGTACTAAAGGGAAATCGTTCAGCTGCGGGAAAACAACCACTCAAATATCACGGTGTATAATAAATATCAGAAATTAGTGTGTTCAAAAATTCTGTGCTCTAATAAATTAGCCTATGTTCTGTTAAAACTGCTAGAGCACTGCAATGCAACGGTCGAACACTGTTGGATTATTGACACAGAAATTGAGTTAGCTTGAATTCCGGTCATTTAAAATTAATATTCACATTTGAAATTTTGATATGGTTTTATTTTACAGTTGCCTAACCATCTTTTTGAAGAGCTCGTAATGGACATTTATGATGAAATAGATCGACGCGAGACGGAAGCAAGTAAGTAATATTCATTCACAATTCTAAATGGTACATACACAATCTAATAACATTAGAATAAATGATTTCTTTCCTCTGGGGTGTGTAATACCTGTCAGATCGTTCAATGAGTCATAACGTCCAGATGGTAGAGAGATCACTGGTCAATAAGTACTAGTCACAGAATGTCCAAGGTGGCATAATGTCCAAATCATAGAAAGACCACTGGCCACTACGGACATGGGTCCATTTCACCAGAAATCTCACCATCGAAAAATTCGAACCATTAATATAAACCTCAGAAATCCATTGAAATTCAATATTTTTAATAAAACAAATGTTAATTTTTGACAACTCCCTCTCATATTTGACATGACGGTCGCCATTTTGTTACCTCTGTAATACGTCATTCATTTGTATTCTATTCGTTGGAATGGATTGGTCATTTGTCCAGTATAGAGGGGCAGGATACGTTCTGATTCTGTTTTTGACTGGACTGGATCGAATTTATTATTTTTTAATTTCAACATTTATATCAAACGTTAGAAAAACGTTACAAAGAAAAATATGCCAATAAAATTTTATAAACTTATTATTATTATAAATTATCAGGCAGACAGTTGTAAACAACTGATAGGTGCCTATATCCTGCTATTTTATTAAGCTTCTTTCACGTATTGTATAAGTATTTGACAAAATTACGTCTGTTTCCTCGTCTTCCAGTGAAAAATCGGGGATAAAATCGAGAAGACTTGGTGTAGTATTTTTCCATTTATATATGTTGCCATGGTAACGAATGCACTTGTTTCATGACCATGGCAATATAGATGGCGATAACTGTGTCCGTGCCAATGTCTGCAAACATACAGGCCTCGATCGTACTAGAGGCAAGCCAGTACGCCCTGTTTCCGTTTCTCCCCAGTCTGGCAGACCAGCGCGACGGGCCTGGAGCGGTGCGGCGTGGTGTTCTTGCCTGTGAACCCGGCTCTGTCCGCCCCCCGCAACCAGGGTCGCCAGAAGCTGGCCAGGCTGTCCACCGCCGAGATGGCCACGCTGCTCAGGGACGTGCTGGTGGACGCCACCAGGCGGCAGCACATCGCCACGCTACAACCTAGATGTATGTATGAATGGAACAGAAATCTGTATTTGCTTTGTACTGTGTTACATATCTCCCTATATTCTTCCATCCATAGGGAAGGCCCGTGCCCCAGCAGTGGGGACATTAAAGGGCTGGTGATGATGATGATGATCATAATGATGTGTTATATATGATGACTAATGTAGCATTGAACGTGTTACCTGCCAGAGGAGCTCGATAACGCAGTGGCTTGACGAGCTCAATCTGCGATTGTGTAAACTTACCAATGTTCGGTCCAAAAATGTCCTATTTAGAGTTTTTTTAATGCTAGACATGGAGGCTCCTTGATCTTCATCTCACCTGATGGTATTTGACGATAAGGGCCGAAGAAGGAGTCGAGCTTCACCTGCAACCCTCAACCACAGAGGGACTGTTAACATTATTATTATGGCGACAGGTTTTAATAAGATGGTGGTAGCTAGCCAGGCGGACTTGAAAGACGTCCTATCACCAACCAAACTGAGTACAAATTTGTACCCCCTTAAGGATAGAATAGAACCCGGGACCTCTGCATTTTAATTCCGGTGGGCGAACCGCTAGAACACGGAGGCGGTGCTTTACGCATACTGTATTACAGTTCCCGGAACGTAAGTTGAATCAAAATGACGGTCGTCTGCGCAGGTCGAATTGAAGAAAAATAAATCTAAACGAAATTTTGAACACGTAGAAGCGGGTATTCCTATGTTGCTATGGTTAGACACATATTACACCTCAATTTAACGTCAATTAAAGTCAGCCTCAATTAATAATTTCGTTTTTCTGCGCTGAGCATAGGTCAATTTATGCCTCGCGTATTGTGAACAATTATAATGACTAATCATAATTATTCACGTGTTGCCATAGGAGCTCGATATGCGCGCTCGACCAGCTATTATGTTAACTAACCAATGTTAGTTGGCGGTCATTAATTGGGTGACCAAAAATTTACTATCTCGTAGCCCATAACCCATCATGCGGCCGGGACCAACGGCTTAACGTGCCTTCCGAAGCACGGAGGAACTCGAGAAAAAAAATTTTTGGTCACCCATCTAATGACCAGCCTTTGCTTAGTTTACGCAATCGGAGACAGAGCGCGCTTAGCCACTGCTCTATCTAACTAGTCGTATATGACAGTTACTAGAAACTTTAAAGTGACTAATAGACTACACCTGTAACTGTCAAATTTCTTCAATTGATTGTTTTTAACAACCTGCAACAACTTGTTTGTAGTAAAGAACAAAGTCGCTTTTTTTGGTAGCCTGGCGTGCTGTTAACTGTACTTGAGTCCGTACACATAGCTGCGAATTGGCGCGATGCGAATTCGCAACACAGAAAACTACAACGTAAATTGCTGCGATGCGATTTGGTGCGGCAATGCGGCGAAACAAATTAGAATGTAATTGAAGGAATGCGCACCACCTGCCTCCCCGCATGGAGGGCCTACCCTTTTCACATTTTCTAGCGCATAAAAAGCTTGAGGGCCTGTTTCACAATCGACAGGCAAGTTCTGGATTGCTAACTTGGCAGATCATTTGACAGTTGTCATATGAAATATATGTCAATTGAACTGCCAAGTAAGCTATCCAGAACTTACCCGTCGATTGTGAAATAGGCTAAAGGTTAAAGGTTAGGTTTATTATTTAACCTGAATCCCTAATTTCCAGCACTGATAGGCGGGACGAACCCGATGCTGTCGGCGAGCCACCTGAAGCACCTGTCGCAGATGTCGGACGACGAGCCGCTGTACGACTCGGTCGCCTCCGACGACGACTACGCCGCGCTAGTGCCGCCTGACCTCGATGTAAGAACTTAGAACCGGATATAACGCTCATTTACTGCCGCACTCGGAGACTCAGAGAAGTCAAATGACGTTAATGAGTACTTAACGTCAAAAAAATGACGAATTCAAAACTAAACGCTATTCTTGCCGGGTCTATGGTCTAGATTTGAATGAAAATTTTTGACATTAAATACTCATTAAAGTTAATTGACGTCTCTGAGTGCGGCAGTTAATACAGTAAGGCGCTGTTCACCAATACATAAAAATTATTATTTAACCGTCAGTTTTTGACATTTTACTGTATGGAACCACCGTACCACTGTATGTTACCGGTTATATTTTAACCGTTTGATTTACGTGATGGTGAACACGGGCCTGTACTAATTTTTGTAACACAAACTTAATCAAATGTATTATGTACTACCACCCAAATCTCTTCTTCTTCTGCATAACATGTTTTCTGCTTCCACTCCTCTCTATCTTTCACCAGTTTCTCATCCACTCCTCTCACAATCATATCCTCCTTTACACAATCCATCCATCTGTTATTTCTTCTTTCTCTCCAACCACTACCACCCAAAGCTCTTTTTACTCAAATGTTTCACAGTTCACTTGTCGGGTGAAGAAATAATAAGAGAACCATGTCTTTTCCTTCGTATAATTTATTTTGGTGCAGCAAAATACCACATCAAACTGACTGTTTCTCTTGGCAGATGTCGCACATAGTGCCCAGGGCCGGCGAGACGGTGTCTTCCACGTACAACCCCTCGCTGCCTCTAGAACAATCGCTGAGCTCCGAATTGCGTCGGGCGCAATCGCCCAGCACTTTTGCCCAGAGCTTGCTACCAGAGAAGAAGGAGGAGATCGACCACTTGAAGAAAGAACTCGACAGTAGGGATTCTACTATAACAGAGCTAAAGAACCAACTGAAGAACTTGCAGACGATAGTGGAGCAACTCACTAAAGAGAATAGTGTGTTGAAAACGAGCAGCGTGGAAGACGACCAGAGTACCGCCTCGCAGATGTCCATGAACGACAGCGTGGCGAGCAACGCGGACGGCGCGAAGCCCCCGGAGAGGGGGCGGAGCCTCGAGACGGAACAGCTGACGCTGACCGAGGAGGAGGCGGACCTGAGGCAGTCGCTGAAGGCCCCCCAGCGACCGGTCAGTATGTTTGAAGCTAGGGAGGGACCAAAGAATAACTGGCAGGTTACTAAACACCAGGTACTAATCTCTATTAATTTTACTAATTTTATTAGTTTTATGGCTAGGCTGGTTACATAGGGCTCCGAGACGGTGGCTGCAGCGTTTTTGCACAAGGACCGAGACAAGTTTAATCTATTCAAACTTAAAGAATACAAGTTACCTTTTGACAGCTTCTCTTACATTTGACATAACGGTCGCCATGTTGTTTTTTCTGTAATACGTCAGTTTCATACATTTGTATTCTATTCATTTGAGTAGATTGGCTAGAGGGCAGTTGGTGCCATTGTTATTGAAATTGTCCAATCCACACAGAGCAACAGTGCTCGGTGACAGTATTATTCATACTTTAATATCGAAATGACAATGTTATCGCATCGGAGGCGTGTGTAAAAAGGCCTTATTTTTAAAGGTTTATATTTTATGTAGACTGGATTGTAGTGGCGTCGGTAGATGGCGTTGATTAGTTAACTCTGTTTTGTTGTATATTTATTGGCTTTAATGACAAATACTGAAACTTAAGTCGCATATTATTTGTAGTTAGAAGTAATTTTGAAATCTTACAGGGAATGTAAAACGTTAATGAATAATATAATATCAATTGAAAGCAATAATTGTAGATAATATAGACTTAACCTTAAATTACCATTACAACAAATTCCTATTAAATTTTAGTACACATACTTTTTTATAAATAACATTTATAGAACTGTTGGTTGTTGCGGTAATTTATAGTAAAAAAATTGCTTTTAATTACTCAAATAATTGTAGCAATTAATATTAAGAGGTGTTAAGATGGTGATATTAATTGTTAATTATTTTAATATCCATTGTATTTGCATAGTTATACCTATAAAAGCAGGCAGATGAACTGGACACATCAAACGTGGTTATTTTTTAAACAATTGTAATAGAGTACACTTTGTAGTAAAGAAATGTCAACATTTTCTGAAAGGCCCAATTCCACAGTCTGCCTGTGACAGACACATTCTCAGCTCAGCACCAAGTCTACAGTGGAGCTGAGAGGAGTGTCTGAGACATGTGACCACTTGGGCAGGTTCTACTATGCTGCTGTATCAGCCCTCTCCTTAACTGCTGCTCTCGATTTATACAATATGTAACAGAAGTAACGCACATCCTAAATACTACCTATGCTGACATAGTCAAATAAAAACTATAGTGTTATTAAATAAACTTGGTGGAGAGCATACCACCAACAACAGCATACCCAAAGAGGGTTAGTGTCAGGCGGTGGCCGGCCGTAAAACCTAAGCCAAAACCTTGAGCAGTATGGATTGGGATGTTGTCTTTCCAATCACTCTTTCCGTTCATCGGTCTCTCGACATGGTCCGTTCCGTCTCTTTTCTATACATTCATCACTAGCACCTTTCCGGTGTGATGGATGATATGAATCAAACAAAAGTGAGTGGATGGCTTGATGACATCGGAGCGATATAAACGAAAGAGGAAACATGCTGCGCCGATCGCAGATAGACTGGGAACAGGGCAGGAAGAAGAAGAAAAAGATGTTAGTATGGGTGTGCGTTATTGCTGTTACACGTTTCATTTCATATTCCGCTAGAAGCGCTTTTAAGCCAACGTGGCCATAAAAATCTACAAGGAAGCCCCGTTTCAGCTGACCACCCTGTCGGGCCTGGACCGCTCCCTGACGCAAGGGGTACTCGAGGGGGGCGAGGAGGTGCTTCCCAGCTCGGAGATGGTGCACCGGAGGGCGGAACCCGTGACGCGTGCCATCCAGGAGCTGTGGGCGGCGGTGAGGTCGCAGCGACCCCGACTGCACGAACGCTGTGCCGACATCCGGCACGCGGTGCGCGCCCTGTTGGCGCTCTTCCCGCAGGTGAGCCCCGGAACTGCTATCATCATCATCACCAGCCCTTTAATGTCCCCACTGCTGGGGCACGGGCCTTCCCTGTGGATGGAAGAATATAGGGAGATTGTTCCATAACCCACCACGCTGGCCCAGTGCGGCTTGGTGGGAATAGACGACTGCATATGCAGCGATATGCAGGACCCAACGACTTAACGTGCCTTCCGAAGGATGGAGGAACTCGAGATAATACACTTTTTGTCACCCATCCAATGACCGGCCTTAGCGACATTGCTTAGTTTACAAAATTGCAGGCCATGCGCACTATGCCACTGCGCTAGCGAGCTCCTCGAGTCTTTAGTATATTTATTCTATATTCGTTTAGTTGGATGTATGAGTGAAATGAATAAATGAAATGAATTTTACGTCAAAATATGGGTATCACACATTTTAACGCATCTAGGGAGTGCTTGGCGCGAATTAAATGGTAACAGACTTGGTGACAGCGACTGATGAGGTGGTGAAAACCACTATATAATTCTCACCGCAAACACACCATAATACATCAATTATTTCAATGATTCCTGCATAATTGCACGGCTGGCTTCTATTCCTAAAAGCAACATATAACAAAGAACTTATTCTATCAACAGAACTGTTCGGACCGTTCCATCGGGCTGGTATTGGGCGAGCTGCGCGCCGCGTGCGAGGACGTGACCGCCGCGTGTTCTGCCCCCGCGCACCTGCACGAGGTGCGCGCGGCCGCCTACGACCTGGCCAAGGCCACCAAGCTGCTCGTCACGCACTTCCCGGCGCCCTCCTAGCGAACGCCCTACTACTACACCACGGTGTAGTGTAGCACTGGCCTCGGCCGGTGCCCTTACAGTGCTACGGCGTAGCGCTAGTTTCGTGCTAGCGTGCTCCAATGTAGCGGTGGTGCCATGTAGCGCTGGTGAAGTTCTATTGTGCTACGGCACAGTGCTTTGCGGTGATCGGTGCCCGTACTACTGTGCTACGTTGTTGCTGTGACCGGTGGTGGTCGTAATATTAGCTACAGTGTACTATGTAGCTATGGTCGTTTCTACTGCTCGCGAACCTTTGCGCTGCGGTGTAGCGCACTGAACGTAACCTGTAGCCATACTATTGTGCTACGTGTAGCGTACTGTCTGTAACCGGTACCCGTACACAACGGCGTAGCGCACAGGGCTTTAACCGTGCCCGTACTATTGTGCTGCGCTGTAGCTCACTAGCCGTGACCAGTGCCTGTACTAGCGCTACGGTTTAGCGGATGCGCTTGCGCAAGTGTTGATTTAAACAACGTGTCGCATAGTGTGAAAAGTGTTCAGTATCGTTGACAGTGATTTATTCCAGTGTTATAATTATCGATTATGCTCTTTATATTATGCTACGAGGTAGGTATTGGATGCTACTCTATCTAATCAGTCCGATTACAGTAAAATCAAATAAACATTAACTTATAGTCTTTCAATATTTTGTGACAGGTCGAAGTTTATTTTCTGGCATTTTTTGTTGAATACAACGTGACTAAAATGTGGTAGGCTTACCTTGATCTTTTGGTAGAATATTGAAACTGACCGTAAATATAAATGTTATATAACTGTTAGCAAACAGTATAATAAGATATGAGATATTTTATTATACTAGTTAGTTTTGCAGTGCCTCTTAACAACAACAATTAGTTCTCTTTATTAGTTAAAGTTGCGTTGATTCTCAAATAGCTATATCGTCGTTTTCCTACTAATTCAGTGGCCATATTTTGATATAGTATAATTGTCATTTTAAATGTAGCATTGATATAAACTTGTATGTTTCTATTAATACATACCGAGACCATTTATACATTTAAGTTGCTACCGGAATTCTAATTTAATCAAAGAGCTAAATCTAGCTGGTTTGCTTTAAGCTTTTTAAAATAATGCTTCCATAAGCACCCAATATCTTCACAAAATACTTTCATGTAATTTCTATTTTTTTATTTTTGCCCCACAATGTTCTATTTTTGCATAAACTTGCTATAAAGCTTTGAAAGCGTATTTTTAGATACTAAAAAAAATTATATTTACTTCAACACAGTCGGCTTCTCTTCAATAAAATATATAATTTGAAACTACAGAAATTCAAATTATCTCATTAGATATAGTTCATTAGGTAGATAACAAATTTAAGTTAAAGCTATAATGTTAAACGATGTTAGTGATGTCTGTTGTGTTCATGAGTAAAGTATTCAAAGGAGTCTTCCTGACTTATTATTATTATAATAATTACATAATTATAATTGTGTATAAGCTAATTCCCATACTTCCTTTGTTGTGTCTTATTATATTAATGAAATCCGTATAGTAATATCATATGTATACAGTCGTTAATAATCATTCAAACTGTTGTTTGCACCAAATTCTGTTGGTTCTTAGTATTCAGATGACTTAACGTATTTATAAGGGAGTTGTACATTCACAACTTGAGGCTAATGTTAATATAAGCGGAAAAAGAATAAAGGCCTTTAGGCTGATGACAGATTTCTTTAGAGACAATATACAATAACAATCTTTATATTCAATGGATATTAAAGAAAAATAATGTAAAAAGTCATTCTGAATTAAAATAATGACTTTAATTTGCATAAAAATTATTAGTAAATTGTTACAAATTGATGTATTTACCTGTAAGATGTTTAAAATTAACCAATGTTTATCGTGACGTTAGTGCTTGCCGCTTGGTGTAACTAACGCTATGCTATGTAGGGTTGAGAAATTTACATAATATTTTGTGGAAACACAAAATGAGATTTTTAAAGTTGTGAAATTTTTTGTTATGAAGAGGTTGATAACGTTAGTGAATTAAATATAACTGCAAATTGTTAGAAGCGAATGGGTCAGTCGCTATCTTCTTTACTGCAAATATTGCAATTAAAAACATAGTCCATGCGGTCTGTAGGGTGGGTCTCGTGACAGCAGGAAGCAAATAATAATACATCTCAAAGAAATAGATCAAAATAAGTTTGAATATGACAGCTGTCATGCGCACCATCTTACAGGAAACAAACTTTAATGCTTATTTCAAAAGATAAGCAACACTATATTTTATCCATTATGGAGTACACATGTTATGAGTATTTGCACTTATGGTAACAGGGATAGTTAAAAAGTCTAATATAGTGAAAATAATGAAAAAAACTTATGACAAGCATATAAAAACGTTTTTTTTATTTGGTTAGTAAACTAATAATTCGTGTTGTGGTAACAATTATAGTTAATTATTAAAAGTATTAATAATATTTAGATTTTAATTTTTAAATTCTACACAGACATCAACCGCTAAACTAGAACAGTATGTAACCTACAAAATTTTATTTGTAAAAATCGTTTATTAGATTACCGGCTCCAGCCCATTTTTGTTTTTTAAAATAATAATAAAAGAAAATATATAATATTCAACCATTTTGTTAACAAGATGTCAGGACACCATTAATTAAAACTTTCCCAATTAATTAGAGTTTGCACATGTTAAAGATGAGATAAACGAAAATTTACAGCTTTTTATAAAATACAGTGGGGTAGACTGCACATTGTACAAATGGATTTATAATTTGTCTAGCACAGATTGCAATATGTGGCCTATGGCATTGTAACTTCAATTTAAAAAACGCTTTAACAATTATATCATCTTAATTTACCTTTAGTTAGAAGAACAAAGATATACGCGTAGTTAGTGTATTATAATAATATTGTGATTGTATGCTGTAACTGTTTATGTAATATATTGTGAAGTGCCATGCCTGTGTTCGTGAAGATGCATATTATGACATGATCTATTATATCGTCGATCTATTAGGTCTATTAACTCTGAAAAATATACCAAACTACCCTCAAAGTATGAGTACAGTTGGTTCCAATCTAATTTTTTGGTCTTTGGTAAAAAACATTTAAAAACTTTTTTAAGATCAATTTTTAAAATGACTGAATTGAAAATTAATCATTGTAATTAATGAATTTATTATTAAGTACTCCTAATAATTTAAATAAAAGACCTATCTAGATTGTTATAGTCCGACAAGTTCGTGCGCGACCTTCCTGCGGTATGAGAGGCGGTAGCGGGGACGGGGCGCTCTGGTTGTTGGCGGGGGTGGGTGATGCGCGAACTAGTCGCACTATAATCGATAAATTGGCACGTGCTTTATAAAAACTTGTTTTCTTGTGGGTAGTTTAGTTATTTTATTTTTACAATTATTGTATCTTCCCGTTAGGTTATTTATTTTTTGCGTTCGTAATAAGTTTACTATAATTATTAGTATTGTGTTCTACTTAAAAATTGGATGTATCAATCAGTGTCACAAATCATTGTGTTTTGGTTTCTTTTGATTCTTCAGTCAGACTGTGTTAATTGGACACGGAGTTAAGTTTAGTGCCTTGAGTAAGATTTTTTTTTCAATGTTAACGGGTATGTTGAATCATTTATAAACAAATATACATTATTTTATGGATTTGCAATAAATGAATGACCACCTTTTTTTGTAGATGGTCAAACTCAGTCTGATTAGAGAAGTTATGGTATTCATATTTTTTTACTCTTCGTCATTCCATTGCATGTGTTCTTTTTTATATAATTACGTACCAGTCAACAGCGTACCAGGCTACCACAGAATAAACTAATCAGACTTTCCCATGTTTAATAAACAACATTGTCAATCAAATTGACCATAAGGAACCACAATTTTAGCCAACGATTTATTGATACCAATATTACCAATCACTTTTAATTAATAAAAATAAAACGAACTCTTTAAAAGGATTTAATTATTCGATTGCCCTAGATCTAACTTTACTATTACGGCTTAAACAAGACAAATGTTACATAATCATTATTAACGCCAAAGAAAGAAGTCAGGAAAAGTTCGAAAAATTATGTACTGTCGCGTTATAGAACACGCATCGTCCGCAATCTAGGTGGCCGTATTATGCGATTTTTTGTCTTTGTAATATTTTTTCTAATATTCATCACATAGTTGTGTGAGTGATTATCGTTGACTTAGTTTAATTTTACAAAGGACCATTTTTGCCAATAAAAAGTGCCGTATTCTGACAGAACACCTAAGAGCCTTAGCATTTATTAATATAGCACCAAAGCTGTAGCACCAATATTAGTAGTGCTATACAGGGAGAAAAGTAATCGAACACCCACAAATCAAAGAAAACTTTACATATATTTTAGTAGGGTCAAGACGATTTTCTCGCTGACTGTACATTTAATAAAAAATATTGTCATCACTCAAAAAGTTGGGAAGGGTCTCCTAGGGCCATTTTTGCGTGGCAGCAAGGGATCTGGTAGCTAGCTGCCCTTAATGCCCCATCTCAACTTTCCACCCTGTATAGCACTACTAATATGGGTGCTACAGCTTTGGTGCGATATTAATAAATGCTAAGGTCGACGTATTCTGTCAGAATACAGCACTTTTTTTTATTGGCCGGCACTTTTGATTTTGGACCAAAATGTATGAAACGTGGAGGATGTCCTTTAGTTGAAAGTTTTGACATTTACCTAATAGTTTCATGCAGCTTGGTGCGCTGTTTATTGTATTGTTAACAGTGAACTTGTTTAAGATAGTTTCTTAATAACTCCATACGGCTGTTTAAAACCCTGAGTGTACTATAGACATGTTGTATCACACACTATCCCCCGAATACAGAAACGCTAATCAAGGTTTGAGTCTTGCTTAACATTTAAATGTTGTCAAAATTGACGTTTTTCCATACAAATACTGACAGGTAATGTCCACTTAACTTTTTAAGCAGTCCCCCCAAATTTGATTAGCGTTTCTGTATTCGGGGGTATGCTACGTCATGTCAACCTATTATTTTGCCCTCAGAAGCCAAAAAAATCATTTTCTCTAAAATTTCTATCTGAACAATAGTAACTATGGAGAAAAACAATGCTTATACTTACTGTATTAAGAGTTTTATTTCCAACTGTATTTGTAAACCAACTAATCCGTAGTTAAATAGGCCACTTTTCCTGCCCCTTCAAGGGTAAAACTAAAAAGGCGTGATTTCTGAAAGTATTCTACTACTACTGAATGAAGTACGTAATTATAGTAACAGTGAGTGATAGGGGCGAGTGTGCGACGCGATGTGGCATTAAAACAGTTTTAATTTATATTGTATGGCGGTGCTTGCTAATATAGGTTCCCCAGTGCGTGTTTTGTACTCAGTACCTACACATTGAATTTGATAAAATTGTGCCTATAACGTTGTAGTATACCCAGACATTTCGCTTGTTAAATACAAAAACGACACAACTCAAAACGAAGAGAAAACCTTTGTAATTTCAAAATGTGTTAATTTAGTTCATAACATGAAATATTGCCTAATAAACAATTTCAAGTTGACAATGATAGTGATACAAATAATACAACGAGAAGGATATAAGTAATTCAAAACTCATGACAGTCAATGAACCTAAACTTGTTAAACATTAAACGCAATGTCGATTGACACTATTGAGATATTGTTAATTATCAAATTAGAATGCGATATAATGAAATGTACCTATAGACGATTTTCGACAATAAAAAATTTATATGACAATGTGACGTAATTATTACTTTTGAAATAAAATAATTTGATGCGGTCTTTAGTTGTGTCTCTTTTGTATTTAAGAAGATTTTTATTGTTAGAAAGTACAGTGGACACAACGAGCGTTGGTCTTGACAGTAGCTTTGTTCCAGTAGAAGATTTACTTGTCGATCGCCAACAACTACGCTCCGTATGTGTTCCACTGTACATAGATAAGATTATAAATTACATTTACAATATTGTATGAGTTGTGTAGATTTTTATATGAACGTTTCGTAATAATCTATATGCTATATGTTGATAGATACTTATATTGTACGTATATAGTTGACACTATGTGAATTTAACATTCAGGGCCTGTTTCACAATCGACGGGTAAGTTCTGAATAGCTTACTTGGCAGATCATTTGACAGATGTAATATGAAATAAATGTCAATTAAACTGCCAAGTAAGCTATCCATAACTTACACGTCGATTGTGAAACAGGCCCTTAGGCTATCTATTGAGAATTTGTATTAGCTAGCTTTCATATGAACGTGTCTAGTGTTATCGTATGTACAATGTGATCATATTATGTGCCAATGTTTGTAAAAGACGTAGGCTAGTGATTGGTGTGACATTGCACTTTTTGGGGATCCTGTTTCCTAGACTCTAGTTTGAGATAGACGGACTGCATTTCGACTGCCGCATTGCAGCTTAAGTGCAGTCAATACTGCAATCAATACTGGAAATGCTAGTGATGTCAATACTGCAATGAACTGCCACGTAACAGTGCAGCCTAATTGAGGTTGGCGTGCAGTTCAATTTTCAACTAGTTTTTGTTGGTGTTGAAACGGAAATTGTTTGGCAGTCGCAGTGTAGTTGAAGTCTGTCTAGTTAGAGCCTTTCACGCGGTAAATTATAAAAATATTGAATACAAAATGTCCATTTTATTAGTCTTTGCGAGAGAGCAATATTTTGTTGTGCAAAATTATAGCGGTTCTAGTACCCATATTGCCCGCTCTTCCCCAAATAGTGTTTGATCACTGGGAATAACTGCATAGTCTGTTAACAACATGCGACATACACTGTGAGCCTCTGCTTCTTCATCGCCAGAGACCTCTGAGCAAAAGCCTTCGATTTTCATTTCAATGCTCATGCTTATTTTCACAAAGTTTATTGAATCGGAAATACCAACCAATTTATAAAGATTCCCTTTTTAATAACTTGACATTTTATACCAAAACTCGATATGAGAATATACAGAGATATTAAATAAAAATAAGCATAATATGTTCGTAGGCCTCTGGACACACACTGCGGAAACAGGATCCACCCCGATACAAATTGAATTATAGAAATTTCTGACATTATAATAAAAATATTAATAAATTTAACAGTTGTTTCAATTCAGGAATTTCACATTTCTCTCACGAGTGCAAATTTTACGTTTAACCGAATTTAGGGAGAAAAAATACTAAAAAAACAACATTAGTGCAAAAGATAGATTTATTATAATTATTATAATATTTACATGATAATTATTTGTCAAAGATAGATTAGTGTTATCTAATTAATTAGCAATTTTTCTTTTCATCAATACTTAGTACTGTACAATCTTTTACACCATATATTATACCATATATTACTTTTAAATAATTATAAGTACAAAATTAAATTTTATAACTTTGAGATAAAATAAAATATCCTAATAATATTTTATGATAAAAAGATAAAATATTACTGGAATTGAACTAAAATGCTACGGGTCACGTGTCCCTTGTGAATTGTTAATTACATATTATATACGTAGGTATACAAACAGGTGTAAAACTTATTAATTCAAAATAATGTAGTAGGTAGGTACTTATAGGCTCGAAAACAAAGTCATAATCGACATTATACAATTTATAATTACAAAAAATATTTCAATGGCACGGTCATTAGTCGTGACTCAGTGAACAATAGTTCCTTGTGCCTCAAGGTCAACCGAATGGGAATAATTTGCAAAAAATGTAATTAACTGTTTCGCGGAC
Organism: Cataclysta lemnata; assembly: GCA_963931975.1. Lineage (NCBI taxonomy): Eukaryota > Metazoa > Arthropoda > Insecta > Lepidoptera > Crambidae > Cataclysta > Cataclysta lemnata. The sequence goes on along the minus strand of OZ008344.1, from coordinate 16,564,921 downwards.
ACGGAGGCGGCATCAAAGCCCAATTTTATATAATACTTATTCACTATTATGTATCATTAGAGGCCCCTTGCTGCAATTGGCATGGAAGTCTTGTTTGGGCGTCAGTAGACATATTACTACTATTCAATCGCTCGCCACCCCACTGCATCGAGTAGACTATGTTACCTACTGAGCAAACTGTTCATTTTGCACTGACTTAAATAACCTTTGGTTTATGGTGTATACTCTATAAAAAAGCAACAGTAGTATTTTTGTGTAAAACTGCCTGATTTCTAAGATTGATTTTTTGACGTAGAGATAAAATCGATGTGAAATCAGCCTGCTTGTGGTAAACTGGAAATCCTAGTGTGTACTTAGTATTTAGTAGAAAATACTTCAAGTCAAGCGTAGGTAGTTTTATGACCTGTGCCTATTCCTATTTATAAATAAAAACCTAAAATATATTATAAGCAGGGTAATAAATATACAAGTCCCCAAAGGGTTAGGTAGGTACGTATGAGTGCGAGGCGAATGCGAGGGTTACACCCTAACTTGACTTCCCCTGTTGCATTGGAAAGGGAGAGTAACCTATAGCACATATACCTTACTAGTTCCAAATCATATGTAGTCGTGATGAATTTTTTGCAACTTAACTAGGTAGAGGTAGGAGTTAATTTCAATCAGAAATGTTAAGTAAATAACATTATAATGTAACGGATAACTAAGGTGCCCACTTAGCATGTAACCACTACGTCTATAATAGAAAATTCCTGAATTTTAAAATTTTCTAAAATAGTTTGAAGAACTCTACAGCGCAACCAATGGCCCACATGCCATTGTACTATATAACAGTATGCTAATGAATCGGAATTGTTTCACCGAACCACCGACCGCCTTGTGTAGCACTAATCCTTGTTTTGCATATGAAAACTTTGTTATCGAGCTATTTTTAAAGGAGACCACGTCTTGTGAGTAAAATTTTGGAATACGTGAAAATATTTGCCGTTTGTCGTAGTGTTTAAGAGTCACGAATGGCAACTACTTAGGGCCGATTTCACCGTCTCTCATAGAAACTGAGTTTAATAAAACTTGGTTTTGATTAATGCAAACTTGGTAGCGGAACTCAGTTTAGAGCAGAAACCGAGTTCAACTTTAACTGATCGCGTAAATCGGCCCTTAGTTAAAGACGTTTGGGGGTTATTACCAAGATTGTTACGACTTACGAGTGATGTATGTGATTATTTTAAAATAACAATGAAAATAGTGGTAAGAAATAGTACAAAAAATGTTGTTTGGCTCCCAACGTGCTCTATGGCTCACCCCCTTTGATCATTACGGTGATCATCCCCTATTAGATTGGACTAACCTTTGTTGGCGAAATGTGGGTGTCAGTTAATACAACTCTGCCAACACCTTTGGAACTAAACGGATTTTGCGTTGCACGTCAAAGATACTTGTTCCATCCAACCCTTTACGTAGATACCTACTAGCCCTAGCCTTTAACGTAGATACCTACAGGGATAAATACGATAAATACAACTACTTAGTGTAACTAGGTATGTCATTAACAATAATGAATTAAGTACATAAGCTAAGCTAGCGGATCTTTTATATGAAAATATATTATAATTATAACATTATGATTATTATTATTTATTTACTAAAAGTCTATAATTCTAGTATCTTGATATTAAGGCCACTTTATAATTCTTTGAAATATAGTTATTGTAATTTTAGTTGGTAACAATTAATATCATTTGCTTGTCGTATATTTAAAAAAAATCTGAACGCCTATTTCCTATGTTCTTCGGGGATAAATAGGCGTAATGATATTGTATCTAAACATAACTTGGGACATTTAAATTTAGTATTTCCTAATCGTCGAGCAGGTCAGTCAATCATAAATAAATATAATTCTAATTACAAACTTACTTATTTACATTATTAAATAGCAATAATAAATTAACAGTGTCATCAATCATATATTCAGAATCTCTTACTTTATTTTCATGCAGACACAGCGATCATTGACTGGCCGCTGTAACTACACCTGTCTCACCTGTCTGTCTTGTAGAATCACAAGAAACATTATGAATAGGTACACTATACAAAAGTGGCAGCGTCCCTTCAAGTGCCTAAAGTTTAATATCTACCGCAGAACAGATGAAAGAGGTTTTACTACTACAAAGAAAATTTTTGTTAGAAAAGGTTCGAAAAATGATAGTGTTGATGCGGGAATCGAACTAGCATCCTCTGCGATCCGGGCAGATGAGGTACCACTCGGCCATCCAATCCAAGACGTTACTAACACTATAATTTTTCTAACCACGATTTTCTTTGTGATAATTTTTCTAACATACAAATGTTCAAATGAAAATCGTGAGTACAAAGATTTTGGTGGTTAGAAAAATGGAAAAATTATGGTCTTGAGGCGGGAATAATTTTTCGAAATTCTTTTTCTAACCACCAAAATCTTTGTACTAATTTTTCTAACATTTATATAATGTTAAAATTAAAATCGAATAGAAAATCGTGAGGTTTTACTGGTCTGTGGTTGGTACTATAGCTTGTCACACCTGACCAGAAAGTAGCATTTTCCGCCCGCTACGCCCACGGAAAATCCCATTTCCTGGGCAGGGCAGGGGTGACATAAAATTTTGTACCTACTACCTCGGGCGGTAAAAAAGAAAGCTTCAGATCGCATATCTTTCCTCCATCCTTCGCCTTCAGCTCGGGCGTCAAATATGCGATCTGAGACATTATGCCCCTTATTAAAAAAATATGGACTGCAGTTGGTCATAGCTTAAAATTGATGCTGTCACTTTTATTTGCTGAAAGAAAGCCAGAGTTCTAAGTTAAGCATCAAATTTAAACCATGACTAACTTTACTCCACCATAGATAATATGTGGGTATTTGTTTTACCGCCCTTAACAATAAATAAACTAGGTCCCTATGAAGTTCCAGCACGCAGCGTGCCCTTCACGAACACTTCCAGATACAAATAGCCTGGTTCCCGCCAAAGTACATGTAGCATATGGTGGTGCACTCGTACGTGATCTCGAACCCGTAGCTCTCGCCGACGACCACGTGGAACGCGGGCCCGAACTTCTTGTCCATGGACTCCTTGACCATGCGCGCGGCCAGCTCGTTGTTCTGCGAGAACTTCTCGCACGCGGTCACCGACAGCTCCATCGCCTCCGTGCGCATCTCTTCAGACATGTCAGAGTGCTGTTGACAAGATAATTAATTAACATTATAACTTTTATTACATAGAGCTATTATAGCGCGCATATGTCCGCGAAAGATTACCTAAACCCCGAATACAGAAACGCTATTCAAAGTTTGAGTCCCGCTTAACATTTAAGTATTGTCAAAATTGACGTTTTTCCATACAAATTCTGACAGGTAGTGTCCACTTAACTTTTTAAGCAGTCCCCTAAATTTGAGTAGCGTTTCTGTATTCGGGGGGTAAGTCATACAAAAATCGTTACTTTTTTCAAACATTTGTTACCCTGTATTTATTTTTTACTAGGATAGATTTATTTGGCCCCCCATAGTAAAAGTTGTCATGGATGATTAGTATACTAACGTTAGTCATGGGTTTCAGTTATGTGCAACAGGTGTCTTTTTTTTGAACCAGCAGCCGTCAGACGAAAAGTTGCATTGTCCTATAAGGGTGGTTTGAAAGAAGACCTATTGTGCCTATAGGTATTGGCAAGAATTGAGAAAGGGATGCTCGAATGGTTTGGTCATGTAGAAAACATTAGTGAAAGGAGAGGATTTATACGGCAGTGAATGGAGAAAACGGCAGGGGAAGCCTCGGCAGATCTTTCATAATCATATTGCAAGTCTATTAAAAAGGGTTCGAAACCGACACGACACAGTCCGAAGAAACCAAGGTACACCGAACCGGATGAAGCGAAAGAAGTTTCCTTAGGAGTAGCTAGTGGAAAGAAGTGATCTCTGCTCACTCTTGTGGAAGAAAGTTTAGTATTTTTAAAAAACAAAGGTAGGTACTATGAAGAATCAGAAAAAAATCGTATTTCCCACAGTAAATAGTAGTTCAATGGTACTTCCCGCATAGACTAATTTTTCGAACTGACCTATTTCTCTTTGTTATTTATAAAATATTTATTCTTAAAGTGATGCTCTTACGTACACAACCCATTAAAACAGCTAAATGCGGATACAAGAGACAACTTCTCACGGTAATTTATTTAAATGCTCGCGAGAAGACAAGTAGGTGCACATTGTAATCTAGGTGTTTAAATGAATGTAGGTTTATATTATGAGTAGACAATAATGTCTGAAAATTGCGTTGTTTGTCTAATCTAAGCATTGCGTGCCATTTCCCTGAGACAGTTTCTTTGTATATAGATAGATAGAAGGTGGTACTTTAATGACCTATTTCGATCACTTTAATGACTTATTTAGAGACTCTTAACAACCTAAAATCACAGAGTAACATCAAAAAGTAAGTTCTTAAAATAGACTTATTTTGATAAACAAACAAATAACCTATCAAGTACGAGGGTAGGATAAGTTTGAAGCAAGGCTAACGTCTATTGAATTTTAACTAAAACTGTTTTTTTATCTTTTAATTTCCAACTTTATCCGGTTTCTTCATCGTTGCGTCCACACAACAGATAAAACCTCTTTTATTATCCTTTGGGTGCGTATAAGCCGTCTGCTAACTTGAGAAATTTTAAATGGGGTAAAGAATAGATAGAGTTGCCGCCGCCACCATCTGCTCAAACAAACAATAATAGGTCTACAGGTCTCTGTTTGTTTTGGCCACGCTGCTCAAAACCAATGTTCCAACAATAATACACGAAAAGCCGAACTAAGTACATGACTAGAAAATAGAATGTTCAATACATACAGACCTACTAATTTAAAGCATAGTATGACGTTATACGGAATACACAATACAATAATACGGAATAGGGACATCGAATACTATGAAAAAAATATGTCAGAACTTGTTACAATAATTTAAAAAAAAACTACTAACTATTAATCGAGAGATTAACTACGAAATTACAAACAAATACCATTTATAAACAAATAGGTACCATAATTATAACGAATGGTATGGTGACTGTGCTGAGGAATGGGCAGCAGCGTTCCTCTTATACTCGTACCACCTAGCAATTTACTGCGACTTTTGTGCCCGATAAATGGCAATGGGCTCGGGGACTTGACATGGTTGCCGAAGCGCGGGTGCTGGTTCGCCTCTGCCTGCCTGCCTTCGGGGATATAGGCGTGATTTATGTATGTATGTAATTATACTTGCCGTGTGGTGACGGCAGAGTAGAATACAATTGTCACCACCCCAAATCTCTCCCGTGGGTGTCGTACATGGCGACTAAGGATAAATCAGTATTGAGGAATGGGCAGCAGCCGTGTGGTGACGGCAGAGTAGAATACAATTGCCACCACCCCAAATCTCTCCCGTGGGTGTCGTACAAGGCGAATAAGGATAAATCAGTGATGAGGAATGGGCAGCAGCGTTCCTCTTATACCACCTAGCAATAGCAATGTACTGCGACTTTTGTGCCCGATAAATGGCAATAGGCTCGCCACCTATTACATGGGACCTAACATTACTGGCGAAACGTGGGTGCTAGTTCACCTCTGCCTACCCCTTCGGGGATATAGGCGTGATTTATGTATGTATGTATGTATGAATGGGCAGCAGCGTTCCTCTTATACCATCTAGCTATGTACCTACTGCGACTTTTGTGCCCGATAAATGGCAATAGGCTCGCCACCTATTACATGGGACCTAACATAACTGGCGAAACGTGGGTGCTAGTTCACCTCTGCCTACCCCTTCGGGGATATAGGCGTGACTTATGTATGTATGTAATTATAACGAAAAAATGCCGGAAAACACTCGACTTTAGTAAATAATACTTATAGCATGCACCGAATTTTGTATTTATAAGCTGGTAATTTGAAAGTCTACAGTCTACATCTACGGATAACTTGTAAGGATGTCTCATTGACCATGTGACACGCTTTCCCCTTTAGCTAAATAAATATTGCATGGCTACTGAGGCTGCAATGAAAGTTTTACGTAATCCCGACTTTTGATCTCGGTCAGTCATGTCTGTGGTCATGTCATTTTGCTTGTCCCATGTAACTTGATCTAGAGACACCGATGCGCTACAACGACCAGTAGCTCGGAACTGTCCCACGGAGGCCTTGATTTGTCCCAAATATCGGGTTTCGAGATCGACAAATATCAAATCTTCTAATTATCTGTATTGCGCCTCTAGTTTAAATGAGATAAGGTTGATCTAATAATTTTCTGTTTTTTTTTTTCAGTTCATGCTCTAGATATTTCAAAAACCATCAAGTTTCACGTGGTCATTTGTGTCGCAAAGAAAAAAATTGCTGCGTTTTGATGTAAGATTTAAAGTCACAAACGTCCTTTCTATGGTTTCGGGGGGATGCAGCCGCCCGGATTGTGGAAGAGTATGGTCTTGAGGTCCAAATCGGGGCATAGTTTTTAAAAAATGTAGACTTATGGTTTGTATTAATGAGGAATGGGCAGCAGCGTTCCTCTTATACCCCTAGGAATGTGACGTTTGTGCCCGATAAATGGCAATAGGCTCTCCACCTACATGGGACCTTACATAATTGGCGTGGTGCATATTTAAAGTTCCCCTCTGCCTACCCCGTCGGGGATATACCTATGCTGCATGATTTATGTACCTATGTGTAAAATTGGAGAAAACAAATGTGGACTAAAGGGCTTCATCTCGGTAGAAGCATCGGTTTTATTGACTGTATAATTAGACACGTGAAAACCTATGGTTTAGGCCCTGAGCATACGTAACGGGAAAACACCCCGGGCGGGACGTGGACGGGGCCTCTTGTTCAAAGAGCCCTGTGTGACATATGACACGGACGGAGCTTTTTGTACGAGAGAGGCCCCGTCCCCGTCCCGTCCGGGGTGTTTTACCGTTACGTATGCTCAGACCTTTACCTACCTACATATTGCACCAAACATTATAGGGTTCGAAAGCTTCCGTGTTGACTGTACCTACAAAGTCACAAATAATCACGTTTCACGGACTATGTTTTACGGAGAATAAGTACCTACTATTCTAGCATTTGTACACAATGAGGGTCAAGTCCAAGATTGTATATTCTATCAGATCAGAAAGTAAACAAACAAAGAATACACGGTTCTGTTATGTAATGCTATAGTTAGATACAATTTAAAGTCTACTTAAAATTTAAATAATGTTTACGCACTCGTATGAGAGGATATGTGTGGATCACTTTCTCGGCACCTGTGCCTCCTCCGCCCTCCTCGGCCATGGCGATCCTTCACGAACTCAACTCACAACGAACCAAACAACACTAGAAAAATAAATTTGAGAGCGATCGCGGTACGCGCTCCTCCGGCGACGTCTCCCCACTGTTTACTCGTTGCCTTGGAAACCGACAGAGGCGGGAAGATCTGATTGATTTTTCTCGACGTATAGTTACCGGCCAGCATCGGCGGTTAACCTCCATGGACTTATTGTTATTACGAGTATTTTAAGTCCATGTTAACCTCAGGCTGGTGATTAATATTTCGGCCAATTTCCTACCAGTGTAGGTTGCATGGTATACATATATTCATTCTAATATAATTACATATTTTACTTTGTCCAACGCCGAAAGTAATCGTGCCACTCGAATTGGTAATTAGTACAATTTATTTTGGATACAAAGATGCTGCCTACTCTAGAACAATTAAGGGAGAACCAGAAATGATACCTCTGAATAGTAATAGCCTTTGTTTAAAAATTGTATATGCATATGCATTCATTTATTGTTTATGCATTTATTGCATTCTAAGTAATTCTGTGTATTATGTCTAAAAAAATGTCACAAGTTTTATTTGTAGATACCGTTTAAGTGGCTTTAAAGCGAACCCGTACCAGGCCAGCGTGCTGGGTTATGGCTTATGGTCCATCCATAAATCACGCCTATATCCCTTAAGGGGTAGGCGGTATGGCCCAATCTCCCTATATTCTCCATAGGGAAGGCCCGTGCCCCAACAGTGGGGACATTAAAGAGCTGGTGATGATGAAAAGCGAACACGAAACGCCTTTCAATTGTTTCAATTAATTCTCTTACCTCTTTGTATAATTTTATGTATTTTAGGCAGAACCTCATGTTATTGTTATCCATTGTCTGCAGGTATACTATTACCATAATAAACAAGATTTTTCTACCTCAACATATCACGAACCTTATCATATTTATGTTATTGTTAATTTTGTGAGTGAAAGTTAGATTATTCCTTTAGAAAAAAATTATCGTTCCATTACGAAACAATATGGCAGTAAGGCATAAAATTCCTTTGCTATTTCTTAAAGATTAAAACAAAATCTGTCATTGTCAAAAATGTCATGTGTGTCAAAATCAAAACCAGCTGTTGTGTTGGTCAACTCAGTAGAATTTTTGTAAATAAAATTAATATTTTGCTTTCATTTGCTAATTAAAATGGCATCAAGGTTTAGCGGTGCATTACAATTGACAGACTTGGATGATTTTATCACGCCCTCGCAGGTATTTACTATTATCAATACTATTAATAAAAATATACTTTTTGTAATACTAAATCAAATTACCTTACAGGAATGTATTAAACCAATTAAAATTGAGAAAAATAAAACAAAAACAGGTGCTAAAATTAAAATTGGCGAAGATGGCTATTTTGATATTTCCAGTGGTGTTGAACAAAAGCTACAGAAAGTAGAGATTACGTTGGCCGACTGTTTAGCATGCAGTGGTTGCATTACCTCAGCTGAAAGTGTCCTTGTTACTCGTCAGAGTCAGGAAGAGCTACTGAGGTAAATATGGATTATTTAATTATTGAATAATACATTACAATACCTGCCCTATGTCTATAAAGCGGTTGTGAACTTCAAGTAGGCATTTTTAATTTTTTCATGGGGCTTAATTTACATACATACATACATAAATCAGGCCTATATCCCCGAAGGGGTAGGCAGAGGTGGACTAACACTTATGTTAGATCCCATTTATAGGTGGCAAGCCTATTGCCATATATCGGGCTTAATTTATATGTGGCATATTTAAATAATTAGTAGTCTAGACTCTTGTGGTATATGATATGAACCATATTTGGATATTTTTCAATTTTTTGCTCAAAATACAAGCAGCTTTAACAATCATAAACTTTTTAGATAAATTAAAATTGGTTATTTTTTTGTTTGGGTTAGTCACTTTTTAGACATAAGATGGCATAATGGTAGTTTTATTTATTTAAAAATGGAGAAAAAATAATAAAATCTAACAAAAAAAAAATATTTTAAAAAATTCATTTATTCTTTGAATTGATGATTCCTAAGTAATTGTTTTCTTTGTCTTCATTAAGAGTATTCAACGAGCGGATATACACGGACAGCAAGGGCGAAACTAAGCATGTAAACTTAGTTGTCATATCCATTTCACCACAACCTGCTCTATCACTTGCAGCACGCTACAAGCTCACTACTGAAGAAGCAACTAAAAAACTAGCAGGTAGGCAAAGAAAAATATGTATTATAATGCTTTAAAAAAGTGTTCAATAGAATATCAAAGTCACATAATAGGGATGATGACACTCACAAAGAATCACTGATATAATGATTTATAATAATAATTTAGGTTAAGGATATTCGTAAATTGTCACTTGTTGTCAGATTATACTTGTGATTGATATTTATTTTATAAAATTAAAAGTGCAAAACTTAGCAATCCGCCATATTTGCTAAAACGCCGCGTGACGTCATTTTATAGAGTTATCTCCATTTTGACATTTTATTTGCCAATCAAATTCACTAGTTTTTAGAAACTGGCGTTTTTACGGAATAGTAACGTCACACAGACGCCATTGCTATTTTGGCGTTTTGGCGGAAATTTTAAATTGCATTATTCAATAAATGTTTTTTCTATCAAAATCGAATTTGTGAATTTTTAGGTTACTTTAAGAGCCTAGGAGCTGATATGGTGCTTGACATGACAATAGCTGAAGACTTTGCACTCCTGGAAGCCCAGCAAGAGTTCTTGCAGCGGTACCAGAATCAACAACATGAACCTTCGTCAAAAAATTTACCAATGCTTGCAAGCTCCTGCCCTGGTAAATACTTATACATACATACATAAATCACCCCTATATCCCTGGAGGGGTAGGCAGAGGTGAACTAGCACCCACGTTTCGCCAACTATGTCAGGTCCCATGTAATGGGTGGCGAGCCTATGGCCATTTATCAGGCACAAAAGTCGCAGTACATTGCTAGGTGGTATGAGAGGTACCCTTAGTTGCCTTATACGACACCCACGGGAGAGATGGGGGCAATTGTCACCAATTATATTCTGGTCTGCCGTCACCTAAGCAATGTTTGCTATGGCCGGTCATTGGATGGGTGATCAAAAATGTAGTATCTCGAAGCCAAGGCAGGCTCTGCAGATGTAAATACCCTGCGCTGGGCGAGCGTGGTGATGTTATAGCTCATTCTTCTTATATTCTTTAAACTTTAGGGAAGGCCTGGGCCCCAGCAGTGGGTCATTCAAAGGCCTGGAGATGATGATGAATAGATATCAAAGAAAATAAATTTCGATAATTATTTGTTGCTCTGTCCACGAAAGCATCGCAGAGTATTGTACAGGACGCGAGTTCGATTCCCGCAAACCCGCATCAGGAAAAATAAATATTCAAAATTTAGTCTAAATTTATAAGTCTATTTACCTTTAAATAACTTTCTAATATTAACTAGGGCGTCTACCTTTATTATAAAACATGGACCAAAGTTAGTCGTAGTTCAAAACTGATGCTATTTACTGATTGAAAGATAGACTAACTGCCGCTCTCAAAGACGTCAAATAACTTTAATGCGTACCTAATGTCAAAAATTTTTAATTAAATTTAGACCATAGACCCGGCAAGAATAGCGACTAGTTTTGAATTGTCATTTTTTGACATTAAGCACTCATTATCGTTATTTGACGTCTCTGAGTGCTGCAGTTAGCATCAATTTTAAATCATGACTAACTTGGTCCATGTTTTATTGTTGGAAATCAACCTCTTTTTTATTAATTACATACATACATACATACATATATCACGCCTTTCTCCCACAGGGGTAGGCAGAGATCACTTCTTTCCACTTGCTACGATCCTTACATACTTCTTTCGCTTCATCCAATCTCATTAATCTCTTCATGCATGCCCGTCGGTTTCGGGTACTCTTGACCTGGCCCTTATTTAATAGACTTTCAATTTGATTATGAAAGATCCGCCTAGGCCTTCCCCTTCCCATTTCTCCATTCACTTTCGCCATGTATATCCTTTTTGTCAGTCTCCTTTCATCCATTCTTTCTACGTGACCAAACCATGCGAGCATCCCTTTCTCAATCCTTGTCATTACATCTTCTTTCAAACCACACATTTCTCTTATTACCCTGTTATACAATCGATCGCTCAGCCTTACCCCAGCCATGCTCCTCAACGCTCTCATTTCTACTGCATTTATTCTACTTTCATGCTTCTTCTCCCATACCCAACTTTCACTTCCATACATTAGTGTCGGGACCAGCACTCCATTATGAACAGCCATACGAGCCTTTCTGGACACGCTTTGGCTGTTCATAAAAGTGTGCAAAGCCCCGTTTATCATATTCCCAGCTTTCACCCTCTTTTCAATATCACTATCACATTTTCCATCTCTCGTAAATACAGATCCCAAATACACAAACTCTTTTACTTGTTCAACATTCTCACTCGCAATCTTAATTTCACACTTCGTCATTTGTTCATCCCTTTCAACAACCATGACCTTTGTCTTGCTTACATTTACTTTCATACCTTTCTCTGTCAAAGCTTCATGCATGACTGTTACCATCTCCTGCAAATCTGTTTCTGATGACGCTAATATAACCTGGTCATCAGCGTACAGCAGGCATTTGATAAGTAACTCGTTCATTCTTAGTCCACAATCAAATTCTTTCAGTCGGGTCAGACAGTTGTCCATGTATAAGTTGAACAGCCATGGTGACGCTACACATCCTTGTCTCACACCTGTTCCGATGCGAAACGATTCTGTGTATGCGCCATTTATCCTAACACAAGCATTGGAATCTTCATAGAGAGATTTCAATGCTTGGATCAGGCTACTGCTCACCCCATACATCGACAAAATCGACCATAGTTCATTCCTCACCACACTGTCATAAGCCTTTTCTAGATCTACGAAAGCGCAATATACTCGTTGGCTTTTAGCCAGAGATTTCTGAGTTAGGCATCGTAGAGAAAAAACTTGATCCGTACAACCCATTCCCTTTCGAAACCCCGCTTGCACGTCCCATATTCTGTTATTAGTCTCTTTCATAATCCTTTCAATCAGAATCTTTGCATACAATTTGCCGACAACACTGAGAAGGCTAATACCACGGTAATTTTTGCATTCCAGCTGCGACCCTTTACCCTTGTATAGTGACACAATGACAGCTTTACGCCATCCTTTTGGTACTTGGCCACTTACCCAACAAAGGTTCAAAAGACGGTGCAGCTGCTTAGCAATGGTACCCTTACCAGCCCTCAGCATCTCGACCGATATCCTATCACACCCTGCCGTCTTTCCTGCTTTCATACCTTTCAATGCTTGCACAATCTCATGCATACTTATTTCATTCTCATTCAAATTTTCTTCCATATGATTAGCCTGGGACTGGACTATATCATCTGACCTTTCAAATAAACTCTCAAAATATTCCTTCCACCTATTCAGCACTCTTTCTTCGCCATTTAAAACACTTCCATCCTTGTCTCTGACTCGTTTCAACTCCGAGTTTGCGCTCTTTCCTCGAGCTGTCCGTACAGATTTCCAAAAAACTTTAATGTTATTTTGGAAATTGTCAGAGATTTTCCTATCAAACTCTTCATCTACATCCGCTATTGTCACCTTACATACCCTTTGGTCAGCTCTCTTTGCTAACCAATCTTGCCAAGCTTTCTTCTTTTCTTTCACTACCTTCTGTACTTCTCCATCCATCCATTCACTCTTCTGTCTCTTTCCTTTTCCTCTTTTCGCCACACCGCATACTTCAGTAGCTACATTCACAACGTCATCTTTAAAAACCTTCCATATGTCTTCAATCTCAGCTACTGAATCTGTGCCAGATTCAATTAACCTTTCATTCAACTTTCGCACATATTCCTCATGCACCTCTTTCAAATTTTCTACTTTTATCCTTTCCAGGATACTTACAGGGGCCGTGGCACGGTGCCGCCATCTTTTAAACAGACCTCTTATTCGGCTAACTACCAGGAAGTGGTCTGAGTAAAGTCCGCTACCTCGGAACACCCTTGTATCCTGAACCTTACTTCTCAATCTTTCATCCACAATCACAAAATCAATCATACTTTTCGAATATTCATCCTCTCTCGTATACATATGGATCCTCTTGTGGGCAAACATTGTGTTTGTCACTAAGAGGTTCCATTCCAAACATACATCTAACAAGCTTTTCCCATTCTCATTGACTCTCATCCCCAAACTTACCTAATACCTTTTCATAACCATCTCGCTTTATTCCTACCCATCCGTTAAAATCACCTAACATTATAATTCTCTCATTCTCCTTGCACTGTTTCAGGCAATCTCTCATACTATCCCAGAACTCTTCCTGACTTCTTAGGTCTTTTTTGGACCTACCCGAACCTAAATCTGTAGGTGCATATACACCAAGGATGAAGATTCGAGTAAGGCCAACCTTCAACCTCAGCCAGAGGAGCCTGGAACTCACGCACTTATATTCAGTCACACACTCTGCCATTCTATTGGAAAGTAGGAACCCAACGCCCTGTTTGCCTCTGCTGGATCCGGGAACTCCAGACCAGTATGCTGTATAAGGGCCATGTTCGGTGGTGTCACTACTTTTCCTTTTCGTCTCATTCAAACACAACACATCAATATGCCTTTTATCCATAATCTCACATACTTCATCTATCTTACCTTGCATTCCTCCTCTAACATTCAACGTAGCAAAGCGGCTCTCCGTGAGCCACTTTCCGCCCCCGTGAGGTCCGTGACGTGACGGGTGGCGAACCACATCGCCGCCATTTTTATGGATAAGCTTAGAGTCCATTGCGTCCCCACGAGAAGCTAGGGAAAAGTTTGTCGGCCCTGGCAGAGCCCCGCATGCCAGGGTAAGGCTAGCCTTTTTCTGGGTTCGCCTGCTCCCAGGGCTTAGGCACGCTTGAGACTAGGCTCGCCCCTAGCCACGCATCCACAGGCACGGCAGACCCTGGATTGGCGGAATGGAAGGGAAAAGAGGAGACAGGGTAGGATAAGGTCTAAATATGAAAAGGATGTGAAATTTTGGCTAGGAAAGGGGACAATTAGGATACTACTGACTCGGAGAGGATCTTTGGGAAAAAGTCGTAGTAGCTCGGGAATCCGGGGTCGCATTTATTTAATAAATTCATAATATACACATCAAGAGTTTTCTCATGGCTTTTTAGATTTTTTATTTTACCACTAATACTGGCATGTTCGTCATATTTATAATAAGGGGGGTAATGTTCAAATGAAAATCAAATAAGTCACTATCAATTTATCAATTCCCCATGTACAGGTTGGGTATGCTACGCGGAGAAAACGCACGGCTCCCTAGTTCTGCCTTACATAGCGACCACGAAGTCCCCGCAACAGATCATGGGCTCGCTGGTGAAGCAGTGTTTGTCCACCCGGCGGGAGCTGTCCCCCGGGGGGGTGTACCACGTCACGGTGATGCCCTGCTACGACAAGAAACTGGAAGCTTCTAGGGAGGACTTCTACGAGGAGATGTTGGGCTGCCACGACGTGGACTGCGTTATTACTGCCAGTATGTAGTATTGTTACCTATAGCTCCCGGCGGAGGAGAAGCTCTCTAGCGCAGTGGCATAGCGCGCTTGGCCTGCGATTGCGTATACTAATTTATTATCTCGAGTTCCTCCGTGCGTCGAAAGGCACGTTAAGCCGTTGGTCTCGGCTGCATCTGCCGTCGTTAATACCCACCAACCCGCACTGGGCCAGCGTGGTAAGTTATGGCCCAATCTCCCTATATTCTATCCATAGGGAAGGCCCGTGCCCCAGCAGTGGGGACATTAAAGGACTGATAATGATAGCTCCCGGCACGCAAGTTCCAAATGACGGTTGTCTGCGCAGGTATAACTGTGCCAGCCCCAACTCATCCCATGGGTATCGTAAAAGTCGACCAAGGGAGATTGGCCGCTGTATACCAATATACTAATAAACACATTGTGGCTCCTGAATGGTGGAGGGCAAACCAACAACAGCAGCATACCCAAAGAGGGTTGGTGTCAGGCAGACGGCCGGCTGTAAAACCTAAGCCAAAACCTTGAGCTGTATGCATTGGCATGTTGTCATCCCATCATTCTCTCCGCTCATCGTCGACATGGTCCGTTCCGTCTCTTTTTTATACATTCATTCATCACTAGCACCTTTACGGCGTGGTGGATGATATGAATCAAAAGAGAGCGAATGGCTTAATGACGTCTGAACGATATGAGTGGAAGATGAAACATACTGCGCCGACCCCAGATAAACTGGGAACAGGAGGTCTACTCTGAAACTCCGAACGATTAACTCACATCTATCCGTCTTTCTCACGCCACTGCGTTTTAAAATAAGAGCGACAAAGACGCAAAGACTCGATCGAACGAAATAAACTTCCAGAGTGACTCCTCAGGGCAGGGAGAAGAAGATTATATGAATGTTTGAAAAAATATTGCCTACATAGAGCTACTTTTCTTTGTAAGATAAAGAGAGAGATGTTGTGCCGACCCCACTTAGGGTCGCGACAAGTATAGATACCAGACCGAGGAGCCTGAAAAGGAAGACCCGCTGACATATAGTAGTAGTATGCGATGAGCATCTCCATCTAGCCGGTCTAAAGCGTGATACCGAAACACGACTGTTTTTAGTAGTTAGGTCCAGGCTAGCAGGGAGATTCCCACATAACCCCGGTATATGACCCCATACGCGTCGGGGTATGTAAGTACAAAACATTTACAGTCGGGGAAAAAAGTGTAATGGATACCAGAGGCCTATCGTGTTTTGTTCCAGTTGAATTAGAGCAGATGCTTGGCAATGGTGGCAAGTCCCTCGGTGAGGTTCCGGAGGGGGAGCTAGACTGGCCCTGGGACGAGGAGGGCGCCGCGGGGCTCCGGCGGCATGTCGGCTCGGGCTCCGGGGGCTACGCCGACCACATATTCCTCTACGCCGCGGAACAACTGTTCGGGCAGAGCAATGCGCCATTGGTGTATAGGAATTTAAGGTGTGCTGGTATATTATTGGTGCCGTGTGGTGACGGCAGAGCGAATACAATTGTCACCACACGTTGTTCGTCGTACAAGGCGACTAAGGGTTAACGCAGCGATGAGTAATGGGGGGCAGCGCTCCATTTATACCACCTGCAAAGTAGGTACTGCGATTTACGTGCCCAGTAGGTGGTGATAGGCTCGCCACATGGATCCTAACATAAAGGCGAAACGTGGGTGTTAATTTACTTCTGCTTACCCCTCCGAGGCGAGGAGGAATAGTCGTGATTTATGTATGTATCTTTTTGCCCTGGTCCCAGGTTATTTGGAGTCAGCGCAGTATGTTTAATTTTCCATTATTATGGGTCAGTGGGTCCTATGAAATACCTATGGGTCGCCATCTTCTGGGAACGTTAATTGTAGTATTGCTAGGTGCACCAGAAACGCTACTGACAATCCTTCATCATATTTGTAAAGGGTTACAGTCGTCTTGTTCTGTACGACAGTCGGATTCTGGTCCGTCCTTCACCACACGGCTATCAAAATGTCCCTAGTCATAGTAGGTAGATTCTTAGACTGCGAATAAACACATAGTTCAGAGGTTCCAAAACCTGAGAGGTATTACCCAACTGCGGACGACGAGCGTGTAAACAATGAATATAATTATATATTCATTAGTGCGTTGTGAAACTCACAATTACGCCCAAATTAAAGTGCTTATCCCTTTGTTGTGTACAAAATTGCGACATTTATTCAAATGTGGTGTGTAGATGTGTAATTGCCAATGAAATGAGGTGCCCTCATCACGTTTTTCAGTCGGATGTTTCAATTGTATGACCTAAGATAACTTCTTATTCCTACTGTCAAGACGTTTATAAGTATACTTTTTTGTAATATCCTTCAAGTAGGTATACTCGGTCTGTAGCGACTACGTTAAAGACCGATAATTGGTTGATCAGCAAAAAGTGCGATAGCTGATTAGCATTATTTGACTTCAAATCAATTGTAGACTTTATAATCATCAGAAAAGTTATTATTCAAAATATGATCTAATTTTTCTACATGGTGCTGCACCCCTGGCCGCTCATTCAAAATTTCCCATTGCTCTTACTTTCTGGTCTGTCATAGAAACTCACCACAAATGAAGTCATAATAATATGTCATCATACATTTAGTAGGTATATTTCCTCACCTATTCCTATCGGCTCTTTTAATGCATATCATCCATTCCACCAGGAATCCTGACTTCAGAGAAGTCATTTTAGAGCAAGACGGCAAAGAGGTGCTGAGGTTCGCGATCGCCAACGGCTTCAGGAACATACAGAACCTGGTGCAGAAGCTGAAGCGTGGTAAATCGCCCTACCATTTTGTGGAAGTGATGGCGTGTCCCTCGGGTTAGTATTTATATAACTGGATGTATGTTTAGGTTTTTCGGTCTATTCTCCCTTTAGGTAGGTACCTAATAATTCGAGTTTGCAATAGGTATTACACACTCGAATTATTATAATATGCTGTGTATATATTGTCTTTCCTTCTGACCTGGGAGCGAAAAAATAAGGTATAATGTGCCAGCCCCGACTTACCCAGGGGTGTCGTAACAGTCGACTAAGGGAGATTGCTCGGTGTAGTGTAGACCAATAAGCACGTTGGGGCACCCGAATGGTGGAGGGCAAACCATCAACAACAGCATACCCAACGAGGGTTGTTGTAAGGCCGGCGGCCGGCTGTAAAACCTAAGCCAAAACCTTAAACGGCACTTAAATGGCAATATATTGCTGGTGGTATAACATGAGGAACGCTGCCATCTCTCATCGCTGTCTTTACCCTAAGTCGCTGTGTACGATGCCCGTGAGATAGATCAAGGGTGTGGCAGTTGCATTCTGCTCTGTCGTCACCACACAGCGGCACATTTCCAAAACGGAGCCTTCATTTGTTCCAGGTTGCTTAAACGGCGGCGCTCAAGTGCGACCCGTGGCAGGGGAGAGTGGTCGCGAGCTGGTACAGCAACTGGAGGGCCTGTACGAGGCATTGCCCCTCGCCCGGCCGGAGGACAACCGCTCCGCGCGGCGGCTGTACGCCGACTGGCTCCACGGCCGCGACTCCGACAAGGCCAAGGCTGTGCTGCACACGGCCTACCATGCCGTAGAGAAGTCCGATGTCGCGCTCAACATCAAGTGGTGATCCCCCAATTTGGACTCTATAGCAGTGAATTGAGGTACATTTCGCATTTGTGTCTGCACAAACAAAGGACATTTTGAGCGTTTTCTTTGGCTACCGTCGTTGTGGTTAATTCGTAATGGTTCGTAAGCGATATCGTTATTTATCTACCTACATTTGGAATAAGCACAAATACCTATAAGATATACATTTCTAATCTGAAGGGTCAGTCTTCAAACAGATCACGATCGTTTTCGTCTAGCAGTCTCTCTCTCTCAAAGCATACACTCGTGGTGAATAAGTGAGAGTGACAGGTAAACTAAAATGGTCGCACTCGGTTTGATACATATTCCCTCAGATCCTTATTGGCATTGGTCGTAGAGCGAAAGATTAATTCTGGTCTGCTACGTTTCTTCAAGAACCTTACACACATAAGTATATAGAAACACACGGGTGCCTAGCCAAGTGGCAAACGATATAACGTTTCTATCGACCAAATGGCAAATTTTGACACAACGGCCGCCATGTTGTTTTCTCGGATATACGTCAGTTTCATACATTTGTAGGTATTATATTCGTTCGAATAGATGGCCAATTGTCTAGGGAGTGGGTTCGGGAGTCGTGAGTTACCTATTTTAAATACTTAAGTTTACTTTTACTTAAATTAAATCAATTATTTTCAAATACTTAAGGAAAAGTGGCACTATGCGGTTACACCACCTGAAAGATAATAACTTTAATTAATTTTAAATAACTTTTTATCTGATAATAGTATAACCATCTACTTTTACTTGTGAAATTAAGTTTCATTACATCACCGCGCTAAAGAATTATTGGTAGGCTATTACGCAGTTATTGAATCTCGTTTGTTTTATATTGCACCATTTGCATTTATGTCGTGATATAGACGGAGTCAGAATTTAACTAAGGCTCAATTTGCATTGCGGCAGAATAGAATAAAAGAGATTTTTTGCAATTAAATTAAACATTGAAAATATAGATATATACTAAAGGCGCAAAGACGCTGCTGGCAATATCTCCTGAAATCCAAGGGAATCCGCTAGAATTCTCGTAGAAATGCTAGAAAGACCCGCGACTTTTTTGACTAATTTCAAGTTCGTTCTTAAAGTAATTTGACTTTGTACGATTACGTTAAAAAAACGTTTGGTTCCATTCCGTTACGCGACACTATGTAAATAGAGCCTAATTATCCCAAAACACTATTCATTCAAATGGGTGTCTACTATAAAAATAATAGAAATTTTAAAATAAATAAAAAAGCTTAATTTTTACTTACCTATTGTCCATATGAAAACATGTATAAAGTCATCGGCTCGTAGCATTCGCAATCAGATTATAGCAGGATTCTACGGTGGTTGTAGTGGAACGTCGGTAGTTTTGTCTTGGTCAAAATTGGTTTCGGTCAGGTACATTTAAATTGGTGATAAACAATTGACCTCCAGATTAAATGAATACTTATACATATTGGAAAATTGAAACCTTTATCATTATTATGTATAACTGATGGGTTTGCATACTTGTATGTAGAAATTGTTATAGATATTAAGTTACGTCTTAAGTGCAATATTGTTTGTAAATAATGGTGTTGTTATTACAATATTAGTGAGTGATATAATAATATTACTATGTTGATATAAGGAAAATAAATTTGTTTTAAACAAAATCGCCTATTTGTATAGCAACTAAACTCATTAGTACGTCACCGTGAATTATACATATTTAATTTTCTTTATAAAACTATAACTTATGCACTGTCACTTGCGGCAGTGCGTGGCTTAATTTGAAGCGCGTTTATGTAGATTTGGTGGCATCTAGAATGTGAAAGGTCGCTTTAGATAGCGTGTGACGAGGGAACGGACGAATTGGGTGCATGGCATCGATTTGAGCTAGTCTGTGGCAGGATAAATAAAACACTGAATCATGCCTTTTGCCCTAGAGACCTTTATCAAACACAGATACTTATACTACTTAGAGTTACTCAGTGTTTTATCTCTTTTCCTCGCATTCAAAATCACGTTTGCGAGATGAAGACAAAACGAGGAATAGCTACACCATGTTTACCACCAGTTTATTAATAAGGGCTTATTACAGGCCCCATGTAGGTAATAGGGAGCGAGCCTGTTGCCATTTATTGGATACATAAACCGCCTCCGCGATCTAGTGGTTCGCGTACCGGAATGAAGATCCAGAGGTCCCGGGATCGATCCCCAGGGGGGTACAAATTTGTGCTCGGTTTGGTTGGTGATAGGACTTCTTTGAAGTCCGCCTGGCTAGCTACCACCATTTTATCAAAATCTGTCGCCATAATAATAATGTTAACAGTATTATTGTGTTCTGACAATGTGTGATAAGATAGCCAGCCCCTCTGTGGTTGAGGGTTCGGTGAAGCTCGATTCCATCTTCAGCCCTTATCGTCACTACCATCAGGTGAGATTAAGGGCAAGATCTTCCCTGTCTTACATAAACAAAAAGATGGGGGTGGTGACATATTATGTTTGTTTATGTTTGGTCACGTCGAAAGAATGAATAAAAGAACGGAATTTTATATGACGGAAGTGAATGGAGAAATGGTACAGGGAAGGCCTAGGCGGCGGCCAGGGGAAGAGTACCCAGTACCCGGAACCGACGGGCATGCATGAAGACATTAGTGGGATTGGATGAAGCGAAAGAAGTATGTAAGGATCGTAGCAAGTGGAAAGAAGTGATCTCTGCCTGTACCCCTGTGGGAGAAAGGTGTGGCGTATGTAATGTGTATGTATGTAGGTAGGTACCTTTGTATATCAAAGCCGCTCACTAAACTTACCCGTGGCGTGACCGCGACACCAGACGTCGTCACCGCGGGTGTGCACCGCGCGCGGCTCTACGAATAATTCCCTCAATCGTACACGCAACTTAGTGGAGGCGAACGCGTGGTTTCAATACGATTTGCGGTGTGTTTTTCAAATATGACCGGTGTTTACAAAATAGTTGCTTCGGAGCATTGAGTTGGCTAGTGCAGTGCCATGGGGGACTTTAGAGTGACGTCGGCGAGGATTTTTCTCGTGCTGTTTGCCGCCACGGTCAAAGTGCTCGGCACCGGCCTGGGAGAATGCCCGGTGTACCCCCCTTTACCCAACTTTGATATGCGCAGGGTAAGTACCTATCTATCATAGTTTGCTAAACATTAGATTTTCGACGGTTCGGTTGAATGGGCAGAACGCTGGCTGTCAGGCAAGAAGTATTGGGTTTGAATCCTGGTAGGGTCAAATTTTGTAATGATTACAAACATTACTCGACATATGTACTCGACTCGACTCAAGGTTGTATATATGTTTATGATTAATAAATAACCATTTATCGTATTAATGTCCGTCATCGAGTATCCATAACACAAGTGCTTAGGTATGCTACTTGCTTTGGGCTAGATGATAGTGTCTTCTCGCCCTTGTCCCAGTTTATACGAGGTCGGCGATTCTTCCGTTCATATTCGTCAGACGTCATCAAGTCATTCGCTCCCTTTTGATTCAACACAACACACCGGAAAGATGCTAGGGGTGAATGAATGTATAGAAAAAAGACTGAGGGTACACTACATCTTCTTCTCCTTGCCCTTATCCTACTCTAAGTAGGGTCGGCACAACATGTCTTTTTCTTCCACTCTTCTCCATTAGACGTGAGCTCGGCGTGAACTCCCCTCTTTCTCATATCATCTTTTACACAATCCATCCATCGCTTCTTCGGTCTTCCTAATTCCTCTCATTCTAGGTCCATACATATCCATAGCTACTTAACATACCTCTTGTTACGTAACATTCATCCCTCCTCATCACACTAAATAATCTATCAATATTGCTAAACATTACGAAGGGGACCCAGGGAATGCTGCCTAAAGCCAGAGTACTTATGATCTGGTTCATATAATAATTTCCATGCCGTCCTGACAGATGTGAATTTCAATTTTAAGATGTCTTGTCAAGGGAGCAGTCAATTTGACGGCCGCCTTGGTCGAATGCTCAGATTGCTGGGTATTGGCCAAGAGGTCCCGGGTTCGAATCCTGGTAGGGGCAAACTTTGTGATGACGACAAATGTTTGTTTCCGAGTCATGGTTGTGTATATGTTTATGTAGTATATTTTTAACGTTTATATACATAATTATATTAAAAATATGTCTGTCATCTAGTATCCATAACACAAGTGCTTAGGCTACTTACTTTGGGCTAGATGATAGGTGTGAGTGTAAAAAATATTTATTTATTTATTTATTTATTAATACTTAAGGCTGACTGGGATAGGTCTTATTCTGTGATTAACTAAACTTACCTAGAAGTTAGCGGTTTTTATTTATTTGATATATATCTTGTCTAGGCGTCGTAGTAACGTATCTACTTTATAATTTAAATGAATACATAATATATTGGGTACAAAAGTCACTTCCATTATATTTTTGTCACTTTCCATGGAGTAGGGTAAGGCCTATGGCTATCGTAGATACCGGGCTTATTAATCCGAGTAGGGTATTGGATAATGTGATTAAACAAGTAGTCAATCTATTAGAATAAATAGAATACAGATGTCATTTTGACAGCTTCTCTTACATTTGACATGACGGTCGCCATGTTTGTTTTCTTTTTAATACGTCAGTTTTATAAATTTGTATTTATTCTATTCGTTCGAATAAATTGTCTAGGGGGGGCTTATCCTTTCCGCGAATGAAAAAGGGGTGTAATAATAAGGGTGATAATCTGCTATATATCCACGAGGGGCCACTGCGTAGTTGTAGGTACAAAACAAAAAGGTACATTAGTACAAACAATCAATTACTATCGTATGAATATATAAATAAATAAGCAGTAGGTATGTAGTAGTAATTTGATCCGAATGACCTACACCACCGACAAGCCTATTGCTGTTTAGTGTCTGTTTTCTTATCCATAATGTAACTAATGTGTCATAACATAATTCTTTTTACTATAATCGTAATTTGTGCAAATGATAACTAACTCCTTCTTTCTGCCCTGCTCGCAGTCTATCTAGGGTGGACATAGTAATGTTTCCTCTTCCATTAACACTCTATCATTTTGCTGATTATTTTTGCACACACTTGTTACATCAGAGTCTCAATGACTCGGTGCTGAAAGTCAGACGTCAAATATCTCATTTGATCCATATCATGCATCATACCGGATTGGTGTTAGTGATGAAAAAATGTATAGAAAAAAGACGGAAAGACGGAGAGTTCAATGAACGGAGAGAGTAATTGGGATGACAACATTCCAATCGATACTGACTGCTCAAGGTTTTGCATGGCTTAGGTTTTACAGCCGGCCGTCTGCCGCTTTGGGTATGCGGTTTTCCCTCCACCATTCGGGTGCCCTAAGGTGTGCTTACCAATTGGTCTGCACCGCGGATAATCTCCTTTAGTCGACTTGTACGACACCCACATTCTACTTTATTTTTTCGCTCCCAGGCCAGCATGGAAGAGTTTTATTACATACCATACATCTCTACGTTTATTTTATTACAATACACCCACCGACAATCACAAGAGTCTCGAGGGTTGGACACTGCTCTAACCAACTTTCCAATTTTAAAAATGTAGACCGAACAGAGCCAATTCCGTACCATGTCTTGCAGTATGCCGCCAGATCGTGTCTCTATCTCTTTGAACTTTGCGACCAGCGATCTGGATGCATACGTCACATATTTTATGCCCCCTCAGTCCCATTTGAGCTTCGTGGTTTAAGCTCGTATGTCGGCAATACGTGTATGTCGGGATGTAGCGGCTACGTCAGAGCGCCTACATATACTTTAAAAAATGAAAATATAAGTAGGTATAGGCGACAAAACAACCATGACTTGAGAACAATTTCACCACACAAAAATTTTGCTCGTACCAGGACTCGAACCAAATTCCCCCCTCTCCGGGAAAACACGAAGTTGTCGGACTATAAACGGCGTATTACCTATACCTAGTCTATGGCCCCGTTCCAGATGACAGGCACTTGGTACGAGGTCGAGCGGTCCTTCTACCTGATGGAGTTCTCGGCCAGCTGCACTGAGCTCAACGTCACGCTCAACGAGAGAGGCTACTTCTACATCAGCATTAGCTCGGTCAATCGATGGTAAGGCCTATCTTTACTGCGATTGTTTCTTTCAAAATTGCATACACACATCAGCTTTATAATATAACCTTCTTCTTCTTCTTCTTCCTGCCCTGTTATCTGGAGTCAGCTCAGTATATTTCTTCTTCCATTGATATTGAAGAGACGTCATCAACCCATTCTCCCCTTTGATTCATATTCATTCATCTAGGTATCACATCGTAAAGGTGCTAGTGATGATCTATGTATAGAGACGGAAATAGGACCATGTCAAAGATACCGATGAAGTGAGAGAGACTTATCATTGGGTTTTTATTGTCTTGTCGCATATCTACATATCCGTTTTCACCCTTTGGAACAGCTTGTGAAGTGTCTATTTTACATCTACTTCGATACTTTATACTTATGTGCAGTGCCACGCCTACTGTCTACCTACTTTATATACATAAGTAGCTAATAATTATGTTTTCATGAATATACACTAGGCTTCCTACCACACAGTCAATGACGACTCAAGTAGTGACTGAGTCACATAGATTTACACGTTTTCGAATCTTAAGTAAGGACGTACCTATTTTACAATGTTATAACTGTTTTGAATGATAATTACTTATTTAATTTATGCTATTACTGTAAATTCATTGGCAAATACAATCAACAACATGCTGTAAAATCACAAACTTTTATTCAAACGTATTTTCACTTAGTGCCGTGTGGTGCGGCAGAGTAGAATACCCAAATCTCTCCCGTGGGTGTCGTACAAGGAGACTAAAGATAAATTAATGATGAGGAATGGGCAGCAGCGTACCTCTTATACCATCTAGCAATAGCAATGTACTACGACTTTTGTGCCCGATAAATGGCAATAGGCTCGCCACCTATTACATGGGACCTAACATAATTGGCGAAACGTGGGTGTTAGTTCACCTCTGCCTACGCCTTCGGGGATAGAGGCGTGATTTGTGTATGTATAGGAATCAATCTGCGCAACTAACCAATATACTGATAATACGGCTTATTTTTATACAATTTGGTTGCGACGTAGACGTACCTAAGTATTCGGAATTACCTGGTGCAAAGTTCACAAATATCTACCTACCTGCGCAATGTAATAGTCATAATTGTTTTTCTATACCTAACGTATTTAGTATTGTTTCCCTGATCGGCTTTTTTGACCAATGGTCAAATCGCTGTTGCCCAAGAGTTCGAATCCTGGTAGGGGCAAACGTTGGCAATTTTTTACCGACGAAAAAACGGAGGAGGTCACTCAATTCTTACCCGTAGGTATGTTTTTTTAAAGTTATTATACCCCAAGTGATAAAAACAACGTTTGCCGGTTCATCTATTTTTTTTACGTGAACTGTTGTCATTGTTCTCATACCACCTGGCAATATACTGCGATTTATGTGCCCGATACGGCAATATATAGGCTCGCCAGTCGCCACCACATGGGACCGAACGCATTGCTTAGTTTATGCAATCGCAGGCCAAGCGCGCTATGCCACTGCGCTAGCGAGCTCCTCTCGCGTGGGCGTGATTTATATAAGTACATATGTAACTGTTGTCAGGACCGGTGCGGCGTCGCACACGTACGCGGTGGGCATCCCGAGCCACAACGGCTCGTCGGTGTTCCGGTACAAGGTGAACAACCGCATGCCGTACATCATCGGGCGACTGCTCCCGGGCGCGGGCGTGTACAACGTGCTCTTCACCGACTACCGCCGGTTCGCGGTCGTCTGGTCCTGCTCCAGCGTCAGCATCGCGCACTCAGGTGAGGCATGTCGCTCCACTTTGCATAGTCTCAACAACACGCTTGATTGTAAAAAAAATAATTGTCTGATATTTCATAAAGCCGTGTAAAAGATCGTATCTGTCAGATACACGCAAGACTCTAGGAGTGTAGGTACCTACTTGACGGTTTGTCCACTCCACCTACCTTGTAGGTATATACCTTAGGGCCTGTTTCACAATCGGCAAGTAAGTTCTGAGTAGCTTACTTGGCAGATAATTTGACAGTTGTAATATGAAATATATGTCAATTGAACTGCCAAGTAAGCTATTCCGAGTTTACCCATCGATTGTGAAACGGCCCTTGTAGGTAGATATAATTAACAGCACGTTTGATGTCAAAACTAACTGTCCGTTTTTTAGAGCCGTGTAAGGGCATTTTTTGGATGAAAACCTTCAATCCAGCGTACTTGTATAATTAAATAGAGGTAAGTGTAAACACGTCTCAACGCAACTACACGTTCGAAACGAATGACAAAATGGTGCGGAGTCGAGGCACGGGCGCCCCCGCCGCTCACGCGTCTCGCCACCGCCTCGACTCTTCGGCGCTGACTTGGGGCATTTTTTATAAGCAAACACGATGGACCGCCATCGTGTTGTTTATAAAAAAGAACTGTCCGACATTTCATACATTCGTGTAAACTACCACTGTCAGATACACATTAGCTAGAGTATATTTGGCCTACTGTAGCCGATGTTTGTTTGTGCTTAGATCGCATGTGGCTGCTGGGTCGAGAGCGCGAGATCCCGGCCCCGCTGCGTGCGCAGATCTACGCCATCATGCAGGAGCTGCGGCTGGACCCGGATCGCCTCATCATATCCAAAAACTACAACTGTACAGACGTCAAAACCCGCAAAATAAACTAGTTCACAAAATACTAGGTACTATTGGACTTTTCTTTTGACTCTTCTGTAATTAGGTAGTAGTTAAAATTATAATTACCTACTTCTTTTTAGGAATAATGTAACATAATTTTTTTTCATTATTATTCACAACACTTGTTAAGTCGAGTTTTACGATACCTCCGGGCTGGCGCATTCAAGGTTTTTTCTGCTCCCAGGGAAGGCTTGAAGTCGAATACAATTGTTGGCGACAAAATGATGTTTATTTCAACATTACCTTTAAAAATGTGAGAAAAAATATTTCAAAAAATTTCGAACGATTATTAAAATATCCTGATGTAGGAATTGGGTGGCTGCATATACCAATCTTTTTATTTATGACAATTTGAAACAAGATGCCCATGGCATTTTATATACTTTTTCCGGAGAAATAAGTGTAACTTATAAAATGGTACTGCCAATTGGTTAATAATGCTAAAATAAAACTAAAATTAGTCACACATACTATTTTTTGAAAAAATAATTTCTATTTACATTCCATATAGAAGCTATATTAAAAACGGGAAGTCCCAATTATTTATGTGGTAATATAATTTGTTCACAAAACGGAATGCTGAATGTATATTTTTAACAAATACAATTAGTTAATAAATTATATAAAGTTATCAATGTTGCGCTAACAACTTGAAATAAGTTATATAAAAATAATGTGCATATAACACAAATATAATGTGCACAAAAAACATTAACAATCAATTATTGCATTTGTAAATATGCCCATAATTACTATCCTAACATACTTGGTTTGGTATTATGTCACTTGTGTGTAATTCATTGTGGTATGTTGTACAATCAGTCAAACAAAAATAGTGCTACTGTTATTTGTAAAACTTAAAATTTAATAGATTCAATTTTTTGGCAATTTATGTATTTATTAACAAGTTATCATTATTAATGCCAAGTGATATATTATTATAAACCATGATATAATTAAGACTATCTTATATTTATCTAAATAATTATCATAGTAATAGGCCCATACTTAAATGCTATCTCATGAGACACACCATACAAAAACGTAGTATAAAACATGAAAATAAAACAATAGTTAAATATGTAAGTGACAAAAAGGAACATCAGAAAAACAATAAATTCTATGCACATAACAAATATTAAGTACACATGAAATGTACACACATCTACTTGAGAATGGCTTATTACAATTTGTTTATATACTATCATAACTAACTCTTTTCTTTTATTTATAATATTGGCTTTATAAACACACAACACACAATAACATTGAAGGTATAAAAGTGAACACATAAAAATTGCCATGTAATCACAATGATCTGAAATATATAATATTATGTATACAAAATTCCCTAGATATGAGTGTCACCAGGGACAACACAGTTTCTAATTTCGGTAATTTTGAGGCACTCTGCGTCGCGGTTTCTATAGTCGTAACCAGGTATAGAGGACACACTGTCAGATGGACTATCACTCTGGTGTATTTGATTTTGACTGTTATTGTACGTGTTGCGGTTCTGCACAGTATACTGGTGCATCCATAACTGTTTCTCCTCAACTTCTTTACTGACTACAACAAAGAGTTCCTTCTCTTTGCTGTCAAGTTGTTCCTTTAGATAAGCTATAAGATCGCTGCTCTGGAATGAAACAATTTAAATAAGTTTAAAATGAAAAAATTAAAGAAAGAAAATTGTGGTGAGAAAAAGTTCGAAGAAGTATAGTCTAGATGCGGAAATCAAACCCGTATCATCTGCAGTCCGGGCAGATTCCTATGGCACTCAGCCAACCAAACTTATTTTATTTTACTAACCCTTTACACTTCACATTATTATAAGCCAATGAAAACCCTTTTACAGGTTCGATTCCCACACCAAGACCATAATTTTTCGAACTTTTTCTAACCACAATTTTCTTTGTAATAATTTTTCTAATATTTATATAATCTTCAAATAAAAATCAAAATAATAAATAACAATAGTGTTTTTTTGTCATTAGAATCAATTACCCGTCCAATCAGTTGTGGCACATCCAGTTTTGAGTCCAAGTTGTAGAAATTTCCTTGAATCTGCCTGATAGTGATCCAGTGGCGGCGGCGAAGCGGGAGCATCACAAATCCCAACTTGTAGTCTGATGGGACGTTCAATATAAAGCCACAAATATTTGACAAGTCCAGACATCCAGGATCTCTATAATTTAAGCAAAAAACTGTTACAAAATCAAAATTACAATATACCTATTTACAACATGTAACAGAAACTATTCGATTTTAATTTTAACATTATATAAATGTTAGAAAAATTAGTACAAAGATTTTGGTGGATAGAAAAAATTTAATAGTTTATAAAGCAAACCCAAGCTTAACCGAACCACAGTATTTGTAAAAATATCTGCTTTGGAATGTTTGAAATTTATTTCTACATTGCGAGGGTACCCGTTGGCTTACAATGTGAAGTGTAAAGGTTAGAAGAATTTCAGAAAGTTAGTTAGTGTCTTGGGTGGCCGAGCGGTCAGACACCTGCCCGTATAGCAGCGGACGCGGGTTCGATTCCCGCCTCAAGATCATAATTTTTTCGAAATTCTTTTTCTATTCACCAAAATCAATGTAACAGAAATAACAAAAACCCAGTGCTAACTTTGTCATATAAAGATTAATTTTCCACACATTGTGCTTTACTGACTGGCTGTATTTATATGACTATTTAGCATGGTTAGCATTAAGGGTGTGCTTCATTTCTGTTACATGTTATATAAAAAGTTTATTAATCACACTTACTTTCTTTTATCAAACCATACTGCCTCACACCCTTTTTTTTGAAGAGCAGCCATAATAACATTGATGTCATAGTTGCCTAAGCCTAGCATGGATCTGTGGGGGTTTATCCAAACATTTGGTGATAATCGACTGCATATTGCATCAAGTTCCGACTTAGAAAAGCTGCCTCTCATCTGGAAAATTACAAGGTCACTTTATTTACATATAGATACGTCGTTCTGATCCATGGCTGAATGAATTACAAACAAATATTATTGTCATGAATTTTTTATATGAATATTAAATTTATTCAATATTTCATTTCATTTACTGAAAGCAGGAAATGTGGATTGAATGATAATAACTTACTTGAAATAAATTATTAAGAGCGTGCAAGGCGCATAGCTCTTTAACTTGTTTTTCATGATATATTGTAGGTTTAGAATTCATTATTTCGTTTAAATTTCATGCAACATTTTTAGAACATCAGTGTACACAGATGACTACATTAAGATTAATTTAATTTACAATCAAGCCTTAGTTTAATTCAAAAATAAAGCTTTAAATGGAATTTTAAATAAAATAAATTGCAAATTTACTAATAGGTACTTGACAAATTTTGACAGAATTATTTGTTCTTAATTTTTTCTACTATTTCGGAAGTAACGGGTTCTAGCCCATACACCTTTTTTCTATATTTTGTTATTTCGTCAATATTTATTTTAAATACCAATGTTACATACAATAATGTTCAAAAATGTATTAGACAAAACTATGGATATGAGTAGTTATTTGACGAAAATTTCGACCGAAATGATATTTATTTGATGTTTCCAAGAACTCCGGGAGGAAATGCACCGACATTTCAATGTTATCCACGAAATAAATATTTACTAACAAAATGGCTGTATGGGCTAGATACCCGTGTCTTCCCAAAAGGGAGTAGAATAATAAATTATGGTGTTTGTGTTTGGCGCGTTTCGTGGTGTCAGTCAGATTTTTTTTCGATAATTCTAAAATTGGTTCAATGTGGATTTTGTGCAGTGAAAGTGGTGTTATTTTGATGCACAAGCGTCCGCGTTGATGTGCAATTGATATACAGAATCATTGAAAACAAGTCTTGTGATGTGTTTGATGTTGTGGTGTCCTTTTGTCATATTTTGCCAATTCATGCATTAAGATAATTTATTCATTTCATACATTCA
The DNA here is from genome assembly GCA_963931975.1 of Cataclysta lemnata. Lineage (NCBI taxonomy): Eukaryota > Metazoa > Arthropoda > Insecta > Lepidoptera > Crambidae > Cataclysta > Cataclysta lemnata. The sequence continues at coordinate 16,533,725 of OZ008344.1, read as the reverse complement.
TTCATTTATCATTCATTCAAAATAAGAAAAGTAAACGAAAGTATACAAAGACAGTTCCTAAAAGACTTGTATCCAGGAACGTTAAGCCAATTAAAAAAAAAATTCAAAGTACAATGCGCCAAATTTTGTATCTCCCCAAAAGCTACTTTTTATTTCCACTAAAGTCTAAAGTGTACAAAGATAATTTAAAAGTGTAGTGGAATTACGTGAAATGGAATATTTACAATCTAGCGATCATTTGTCATGCTTAGACAAATTTTCGTTACAACTACACAAACGATCATTACAAGGGTTTGTAATTTATTTTTATGAATCCATAGAATTACTTGCTTACTTACTAATAATAAATGTAATTTTTTATATATTTTCAGAAACTCCAATGTCGGTTCCCAATTATTGTTAAAAACTGCTTGGGATTATAACAAAGCACTACATAGTGAAAATGCCGATTACATTTCAAACTCCCTGAAAGTACTAGATAATAATTCCAATCATTCAAATACCAACTTATGGAAAAGTTCACTGAGGTACCTACGCAAGTTTACATTATTAACTTTTCAAAAGTAGTCAATTGCAAGTCAGACTATAGAAAACTGTCAAATACCTAGAAAGACAACATTCCAATCCATCAAGGTTTTGGCTTAGGTTTTACAGCCGGCCGCCTGCCTGACACCAACCCTTTTTGGGTACGCTGTTGTTGGTGGTTTGCCCTCCACCATTTGGGTGCCCCAAGGTGCTACACCGGGCAATCTCCCTTGGTCGACTTTTACGACACCAATGGGATGAGCAATTTATTAAGAATTTTACATTATGCAATATTGCAGTAATATGACTTATTATTGACTACACACTAACTAACCTATTTGTTACCTCTCACATCTCAATGTTAGGTTTGGTTAAAAATCCACCAATAGAATTCATCCATTTTCGAATTGCACTATTTTTCCTCACATACAGCTTACTTACCTCGCACATGTCTGGAGGAGAGACCGTGACCCAGCTGCCTGCAGCCAGCAAGATAGGACAGTATACCTACTTAATTATATATATGAATGTATTTTTATTCTATTCAAGCAGTCTCCTGGATCCTGTATCTTTATTTGAAAAGTCCATCCCTAAATGTGATCAATGTTATCAAGGGAGGTTAAGACTAAAAGGTGTACCTCAATTACAAAGCAACAAATGTGGGTGTCATATAGACTTATATGAACCAAAAGAAACCACTGGCATTGAAAATGTGGAACATGTGGAAACATATTCAGCAAAACCCTACCATTCTCAATCCTCTGATAGTGAAACAAAACCATCCGAAGATAGACAAGTGTTTAGACCAAAATTTGGTCGCCCCAAACTCAAGTCTAACATAACAACAATCAAAAACACTCCGATATACCAGGCAGACTCTGATAATGAAGAAGAGAATAAGGCTCACAAAAGCAATGTATCTAAAATTACATTTAAAACCGCTAAAGAACAGCTTCTCGCTTCAAACCCAGCAGCCAAACGGACTCTTGGAACCTCCAGAAAAGCTCAAGCGAAATTTGTGTGTCCCATGCTAGGAGCTCAGTAAGTTTAAACAAATTACTTTCAATCCCTCTTGGAATCAGCAGGTTTATTATTTAAACCAATTGGTTTGGTTATTCTCAATCATTGAGAATAATAGCAAGGTAAGAATCTGAGAGTGACCGTTAGATGAAATCAATAGCAATTGTGTTACTTAATAAGCCTTTCCTAGCTGAATATTATGTTCATAACTGTTATTGGAATAAATACCAAAGTTAATTAAATTTTGACATTTTATATATTTTTACTAACAAAAAATTGCAAATTTTAGAGAGAAACAAGATGTCATTGAACCTGAAATAACTGATGATAGACTAAAGCATATTGACCCCAAGATGGTTGAGCTAATTGAGAGTGAGATCATTGACAAAGGGACACCTATTGGTAATTATTTGGCACCATATATAAACACAGATAAATAAGTTGATTTTTAATAAAAATAAACAAGTTACATTATTTTATCTAGGGTGGGACGACATAGCTGGTCTTCAAATGGCAAAATCCGTGATACAAGAAGCTGTAGTTTGGCCTCTATTGAGGCCAGATATATTTACAGGCTTACGAAGACCTCCTAAGGGTATCTTGCTGTTTGGACCACCAGGAACTGGGAAGACCTTGATTGGTTTGTGATGACATTAATTTACAATGGACATATAGTATTAATTTCTACACAAAGCAGATCTTGGTTTTTTCACAGACGTATTGCTTAATAACAGACTGACTAGTCGAAATAGCATGGCCGAAAATAAAAAATCATAAATAAATAAAAGTTTAAATGCATTAGTTGGTTCTATAAAATTGAAATCAAAATTCTACTCATTCATTGTGCCCTCTAAAATATCCTAGTGTTTAAAATTCAAAACAATTTTTCTCAAGGAAAATGTGTGGCTGCCCAATGCAATGCCACATTCTTCAGCATCTCCGCGTCGTCTCTCACGTCCAAGTGGATTGGGGACGGTGAGAAGATGGTCCGTGCTTTGTTTGCAGTCGCTCGGTGCCACCAACCAGCTGTAAGATACTTGCTAGAGTGCGTGCCATAGAAGTCTGCGTGTGAAGTCTAAGTTCGGGCGCGACCCTCCTGCGGTACGAGACGGTGGCGGGGACGGGGCACAGTAGATGCTAGCGGGGCGGGCGAGGCGGAGAGGAGCGAGTTTTCCCTCCTGCCCGCACCACCCACCCCCGCCAACATCCAGAGCGCCCCGTCCCCGCCACCGCCCCTCATACCGCAAGAGGGTCGCGCACGAACTTGTCCGACTATAACATTGATACTCCTAGACAACAAAATAGCAGACGAAATTTTAGTTCCAATTTTGACTACGCGCAAAGTTATCTGGCGCGCATTTTAATATCCTCAATGAAACAGCTTCGTTATGTGAAGTGCCTAGATAGAACAAAGCAACAGAAATCGGTCTAGATTAAAATGTTTTTTTTTTACATTAACTACTCATTAAAGTGAATTGACTTCTGCGAGTTCGACGTTAAGACACTTACAAGACATTTTTTTTATCTCAGGTTATATTCATTGATGAAATAGACTCGCTTCTCACACAAAGGAATGACACGGAACATGAAGCTACAAGGAGGATCAAAACCGAGTTCTTAGTGCAATTCGATGGAACTGCAACAGGTTGAATTAGCTGTTATCAAACTTACGCCCGAACACAGAAACGCCACTCAAATTTTGAGCACTGCAAAGTTAGGTGGACAATATCTGTCAGAATTTGTATGGAAAAACGTAAATTTTGAAAGCAGGACTCGACTTTGAGTAGCGTTTATGTATTCAGAGGTTATTCTGCTCTGCCATTAATACTCGATTTGCTAAACAAGCTGGCTTATGACTGGGTTACAATAGATAAAACTTCTCTGCCTACCCTTTATGCCTTAGAGGGGAAGGCATATTTTATGTATGTATGTTTTATTTTTCCGGAACCCTGCATCGGTCTAAAACTCCCTCTTACGTACTCGACTATGCCGCGAAATTGAGGTTCTGTAACAGAAATAGGTGCGACTTGTGTTTGTAACCATTTCAAATTTAGTTTTGACACTTTTCCTTTAAATAATCCTGCGCAGACAACCGACATTTTGGTTCAACCTACGTGTCGGGACTATACATTCCGATTCATACATGGGGACTGGTCTTTTAACAGACTTGTAGAGTAGGTAATGTAAAATATTTCTATAATTAATTATGTGTTGTCAATTAATTTAAAGGTGAAGAAGATCGTCTGTTGATTGTGGGCGCCACCAATCGGCCGCATGAGCTGGACGAAGCCGCCAGGCGGCGACTAGTCAAGCGACTCTACATACCGTTGCCTGATATCGATGTGAGTAATGACTTGACTCATTGACTCTGTTCTTCCGGATTGGCTCTTACCGAATTGACAATGTCATGACTGAATGGTCGAATGGTAGTAGTCTATTCAAACGTATAGATTACAAATGCTTTTGACAGCTTCTCTTACATTTGACACGACGGTCGCCATGTTGTTTTTTCTGTAATACGTCAGTTTTATACATTTGTATTATAAGTGTTCGAATAGATTTGCCACTTGGCTAGGGGGCTGATTAGCCAAGAGATCACGGGTTGGAATCCTGGTAGGGCATAATTTTTTTGTGATAATAGATTTTACAGCAAGTGTACAAAACGAACCATTTTATTCTTCGAGACTTTTAACAATGTCGAGAATGATGTTAATGTCGTGGATAAAATGGTTTTGTGCGATTGTGAACGAGTATAAACTCTGTTTTTCATTTCGACTGCGTGGAAATAAAACAGTAGTATAACATAACATTTCTTTATCAAATTAAAGAAATTAATAAACGCACAAAACAAGAGTTGCTTTTTGTCACTTTATTTTTTTGAATCTTACTCCATTGATATTAGGTTTTTGTTAGAGACCTATACAGCATACTATTAAATTGATAATTATTATGAAGAACGAAATTTAGCCCAAAATTTTAACTTTTCTACTACATATTAGTTACCTACTTAAACAGGTTAATACAATTTTCGTTATAAGTAATAGTAAATAAAATTCCATAGGCGAGGAAGCAGATAATCTTGAATCTGCTGAAGTGTGAAACGAACGATTTGACCGCCGCCGGCGTGGCGGAGGTGGCCGGCCTCACCGAGGGCTACTCCGGCGCAGACATGAAGTCTCTGTGCTCCGAGGCCGCCATGGGGCCCATACGATCGGTGCCGCTCTCGCAGATAATCACCATCGACAGGGACAAGGTAACAATAGTAACATGTGGCAATAAATGATATGACTATGACAATAGTAACAGTAGAATTTGGAGTTGCTCCCATGGTGAAATTTGTTCAGTTTGATGGTCTGGACGAATTTCAAAAAAATTTGCATAGATATATGGTATAGACGTGATTTTTTTTTTTTTTTTGTGATTTATGTATGTATTTTCTTATTTTAAGGTACGACCAGTGTGCATCGAAGACTTTAAAAATGCATTACAAAGAGTGCGGCCCAGTGTGTCTCAAGATGATTTGGGACAGTATGTCAAGTGGAATAACACATATGGACAGGGTTTCTAATAAAAATATTTTCATCTCAGTAATACTTATTAGCGTTTGTTTTTTTTCTCCTATGAAATAGTCTACTTTTGTACCTAAGGAAACATTATTATAAACCACACTGACCTCTATTAAACCATTGGACTGTAGGTTGTCACTCAAAAAATGAAGCCAATTTGATTAACGCCATCTTGGCGCTGATGGCACTGGTTTACGAAGGTGAACGTTCACGGAACTTAAAGGGAAGCATTTGTAATGTCAAATACAAGCAACTAACGTCCAATTTAGTACCCATGCCGCTCGATGGCGAGCTTCAAATCGGCACAAGAAAAATTGTCATTTTAGTAGAAGTATTCAGTCCAGCGTATTTATTAGTCAGTGATGTACCATCTAACACCTTCGGAGATTAAAATATTTTCTATTTACCTACTTTAGTGGGGCGGCGTATTAGAATTTTAGGCATTGTCGGAGTGTTAAAATTATTTAGTAATGAAAAAAATTGTTGGTTTATTTCCCAGGGGCCAAAGCCCTTCGTACCTGAGTGTTTGGAAAACTAGGTTTTCGATTTACAAGATTGCCATCATAGTTTAGATTAAAATTAAAAAGAGGTAAGAGTCAGAGTAACATCATTTCAGCCGAGAGACGTCCACTTTTTAATGACATGTGGTTAGATTAAGGAATAATTAATTACTATAATTATTAAACGTCATATTATTTTTCTAAAGGGTGAATTAATTTGGAATGGTGACGGTGTTACAAAAATAAATCTGAAGATAGACTTATTTTGTGTTTTATGGACGATGTTGACGACCAATAAATAGCTTCAAGAACATACGTTGAATGTTTTTATCGGCAAACGGCATTTCGACCATTTTCCAGTATAGACAGATATAATGCCAAGAACTCTAAAAATGCATTAAAATGTTTTACATTGACATTTCAATGTGCCTGTATGGGCTAGATTTCATTGTCTTCTAAAACTCGAGATTAATTTAAAAACAGCACATCAGCTGATTGACAGTAATATTTTTACTATGACATTGACATGTTTATCAAATATTTTGTTGGCGGGTTTTGTATGTTATGTAAAGTGTATTTAATAATATTGTTGCAATGAAATTATTATTACCTTAATTTATTATAAGATTTAAATAAAATTTTACAATGGAACAAGAAAATCGAGTGGTAGTTCTCATTGACATGGATTGTTTTTATTGTCAAGTGGAGGAGAAATTGAATCCTGAATTAAAAGGAAAACCTATAGCAGTTGTACAATACAATCCATGGAAAGGTGGTGGGTGAGTACTGCTGTTGGCATGGACTTTTTGCATGAAACAGGGAAATAAGTAAATGGGTTGGTTCTATGACCAAAATATGGCATACTTTTTACATATGTATCAGTTTTACTGTTTTTAAATAATATCTCAACACTCTTGTTTCTAGGATAATTGCAGTGAATTACGTCGCAAGAGCTATGGGAGTGACTAGACACATGAGAGGTGACGAAGCAAAAGAGAAATGTCCAGAAATTGAACTGCCTTCAGTGCCCTGTCTCAGAGGGAAAGCTGATATATCAAAGTATGACTTGCTTCATCTATGAGTACAAATTACTAGCCATACAAAATATATTATGATTCCATTATTAATATAATATCTCAGTAGAATAGTTGTTGTATGACAAACTCCTGAATACAGAAATGCTAAAATTCTGACAGGTATTATCCACTAAACTTTATAACCAAATTGGACTAGTATATCTATAATCGGAGGATAATTACTATCATATACAACAATAATATTTATTATCTTATGATGACCACTTTCCCTACTATTCCTATTATTTCCTATTCCTACTATTCCTTTATTGTATCAAAAACATTGTTATTGATTAATTTAAAACTATAATAATAACAGCCAAATACATTCTATCAAAATACTTTTTTAACTTAATTCTTTTTTTGGGATTGTGATTTTTAATGAAATTTAACAACACTGATATCTAATTTCAGATACAGGGATGCAGGGAAAGAAGTAGCCAAAGTGTTACAAAGATTTACTCCGCTTTTAGAAAGAGCTTCAATTGATGAAGCTTATTTAGACATAACTGCCACAGTATGTACTTCTATGCTACAGTTGAAATATATAAATAGATTGTATACACATTATATTTCTTTCTGCTTCCAGGTACAAGAAAGATTAAGGATTCTTAATGTTGATGGTGTAACTGAAGATATTATACCTAACACATTTGCTTTGGGCTATGATAATGTCAAGGAATTTATAGTTGATATTCACAATTATGGTTCAGATTCTTTGGAGTTTGATTATGACCATGCTAAACAATTACTAGTGGGAGCAGTTATAGTTAGTGAGATCAGAGCTGCAGTATATAATGAAACTGGTATATTATATTTATTATAATATTCTGTTGGAATATAATTACTTTTTAATACTATATGATCATTATTTTAGGGTACAGATGTTCAGCAGGCATAGCTCATAACAAAATACTAGCAAAATTGGTATGTGGCATGAACAAACCTGACAAGCAAACAATTTTACCAAAACATTCCATTAATATCCTGTACAGGTATGCCTTACTATTCTTTGACTTTCTTTATCTAAGGGATATGATTACTTGATTATTATTAATTAATATATTTCTAATTATCTTTTTTATGCAGTACACTTTCCATTACAAAAGTAAAAAATCTAGGAGGGAAATTCGGAGAAACAGTCTGCAATGTATTAAAAATCAAAACGATGGGCCAGTTGCAGGGATTTACTCTTAAGGACTTACAATTGAAATTTGATGACAAAAATGGGTAAGTATAGAGATTCACTTTTATAAATTAATCATCATATCCCAAAACAAATGGATTTATTTGCATTTAAATTGACTTCAACAGATTATGGTTGTATAACATAGCCCACGGAGTTGATTTGGAACCAGTGCAAGCTAAATTCAATCCTAAAAGTATTGGATGCTGCAAGCAGTTTCGAGGCAAAAGTGCCCTTGTTGATCTAGACAGTTTGAAGAAATGGCTTGCCGATTTGGGAGAGGAAATAGAAGAGAGACTAGAGAAAGATTCGCTAGAAAACAACAGGATGCCTAAGCAAATGGTAGTGAGCTTTTCCACAACCCTTGCGGATGGAAGGGACGTCAGTAGTTCAAGATCGTACAACTTTGCACCTGATGATGATTTATGTGGCGAATTTTTCACAAAAATGGCATTAGATTTAGTAATGGATTCTTCTGAAGGTGTAAAGTTAAAAGGTGGGTTACTATTTATTAAGTTCGAATAAAACGCGGTTTTAATCACACGACATTATAATTGAGCTCAGGAGCAAAACATCAAGTGACATCACAAAAGTAGGAACTACCCTCACTTAACTATACTTATTTTAACAATAAGAATTAGCAAACAATGTACTTACATGAATATTTAACATTATTATATCATATCGGGATTATCCTTCTGGGATGTAGGTGTGATTTATGTATGTATGTATTATATCGTAACACAAAGTGGGATATGTGCTAGTATTGTTAATTACAATAAATTTAAGACATATGGAATGAGAACGTTGATGAAAGATATTTCTGTTATAATGGTACCTTCTTCCATATCAAAGAAACTTTTTATTGAATAACATTTCTAAGCTTCACGGTTTGGTACGACTGAATTATTTACAGATTACTATAATTTTAAGTGGATATTAGTATAACGTCATATACACATTTAATTTTTAGAGGTATTCTACTAGAACTGCCTATAATATTGTTCAAATTTCATTCCAGGTGACGAAAATAATAGAAGGTTAAGAGCGGACATAAAATTTCTAGGTATTAGTGTCGGGAAGTTTGAAGACAATACAGACAAAAAGAGAACAAAGAGAATTGTTGATTATTTTGCTGCTGGGTCTTCAAAAGAAACGACATTGAAAACTCAAGACACTACTAAACAAAATATAACAACTGAGAACAGAAAACCCAAAAATAATGATGGGAAGGAATATATATTACAAAAGTTTTTTCAGTGTCCAAAAAACAAGGACAAATCTACTACAAAAACAAATTCTGAAACAAATTGTAATAATACAATAGAGACTACACTCGAAAAGCAGGAATCGTTTTTCGCACAATTTATAAATAGTGATAAAAACAGTGACAATGTAACACATTCTAAACCATCTAGTACTGCTTCAACAAAAGAATTTGTTCATCCACCAACTCCCGTTTGTGAAATATTAAACTGTGGCGATGCAAGTAATGAGGGGAGTGAATATTCTGGTTCAACAATAAATATGGAAATTAATAAGAGCATTGCATTGTTTGATGAAAATGATGATGATCTAAATAGAATTAGTAATATGAGAAATTTACTAAACTCAACTAAAATTGCTAATGACGAAAATTGTGATTCATCATCGCAAAATTCAAACGATTTAAATAATTTTAAAGATACTGATAAGGAGGCTGGTACTATATTTACTAAAGCAGATACAAATCAGGAAAAATCTTCAAGCAATGATATTCTAATTCCTAAAACATGTGATGGTAACAAAAACATAAACCAAATTAATGAAGAAGTTTTTCCTTGTGAAGAATGTAATGAAATGGTACCTATTGATAAACTAGACACTCATGCTGATTACCATCTAGCTCTAAGACTGAGAGACGAAGAAAGGCAACAAGCTCGTCATGAGAGAATTGAAAAAACTAACAATAAAAATGTGACTAATGAAGATCGTAAGAAACCGACAGCAGAACAAAAGTCAGTGAAAACTGAAGCATCTTCAATAGTCGGTTTCTTTGTAAAGGTTGATAGTAGTATTCCAACTGAAGTTTGCTTGGAATGTGGCAAAAGAGTACCACAAAACAGAATTTCTGAACATCTAGATTTCCATAAAGCACAAAAATTAAGCAGAGAACTGAATAAAAAAGTTTTACCAGCAAGTGGTGGCAGTAATGTTAAGAGGAAAAGACTGTCTACTTCACCCATAAAAAAGCTGAAAGTGCCGTGTAAGTCTATAGACTCTTTTTTTAAATGACAAAATAAAATTGATCAATAAATCCAAAAGTGCAATATCTAGTTTGTTTTATTTATTTATAGTTAAGCGGTGTCCCTTCACATGAGTAATAAACGTTTATTTACTCATGTGGTCCCTTGAAAAACAACATCCATTTGACGACCACATCGAAACAACTACTTTCTCTGTTCAGTGGAAACAGCTGACTACAGTATAGATAGACTTACAACAACCATGTAATAAGTTTTTAGAATTTTGTTACTAAATTTCCTAAAAATTTCGTTTTTTTTTGCTAAAAGTTGAAAAAAGAACACTCAATGCAGATGCACATTGTCGCGTACGCCGCGCCTGTGCGCCGCGCTAGCGCCCGCTCGACGCCGCCGAACAAGACGCCAGTGTGAGGGGTCCCTTATACAAAAGTACTCTGTGACGTCAACACACGCCAGTTGTAAGTCTATCTATACTGTAGTCAGCTGTTTCCACAGAACAGAGAAAGTAGTTGTTCTGAGTATCTGCCGAACTTCGTATTTGCGCAGCGCGGGCGTCGCGTCGTTCTAGCCTTGGCATCACGTCTGCGCGTCGTCCACGCTGCGCAAATACGGCGTACCTACAGCAGCAACTCGTCGTCGCGCCGACGCCTCTTCGGCCGCCCGCCTGGCTTCGACGCTCAAAAGACGCCACTGTGGGAGTTCCCTTATAATAAAGTTGATATCGGGTGGAAATAATAACATTTCAAGATGGCGGTTTTATTCAATGATTTTAGACAGTTCAAAGCAATAAATGGTTTTTTCATATCGTGTTTCGTTGGTCATGCTAGGTGGGGCTGATCTCCCATAACGTTGTGTACATATTCCTTCGGATACAAAAGAAGCCTCGCGAATTTGCGCGCATTCGATGAAATTCGTGACGAATTCTGCACGAACAATGCTGATTCGGACGCGTATCTAGTATGTGCCCTAAGTTGTGGAGATAAGGATGAATTTGCTAAGTTAAATTCCAAATTGACGCTTCGACTCTGCGCTGGTATAAATTGACCCTTGCAAGTCGTCTAATAGTCTGCCGACCATAGAATTGTTACATATTATTGACGTTAGTTACTTTTTTACTGACTAAACTTCATTGGACATGCCTACATTCGTGACACATACCCCTAGGAGCGAGGTAAAGAGAACTCCATTAAATGTAGGCTGAGTTTCCACCAGGAGCGCGTGCGAGGGATGTGTTTGAGGAGAACCAATAGAGACACTCCATTTTGCATGCCTAGGAAAATGGAGTGTTTCTATTGGTTCTCTTCAAATATTCCTCGCACATCTATGGTGGATACACCTCAGGGTCTGTTCACACAGACCGGCTCGGAGAGGAGAGCAAAGCATATTTTGAACGCGTTTAAGTTTTGTCATTGAATTGGGTTCTCAGAGTAAATAGGAAATTAGGCTCTATTATTAATTTCACTTATTTTTGTATAGAAATGTTCGAGGGCCGCTCACTGCAGATACCGAGATACTAGTAAAAATTAACCTTACGCCAATAATTCTATAATAGAGGGGATGGAAATAGAACTTGTAGGGAGTCAAGCAAAGCGCAGCCGGGGAAAGAGTCCATACAAGTACCCCTACGCTCTCCCGCGATTCGGTCCGTATGCCATGATTGGTAGGAAGGACCATGGGTTGGTGGCGGGTTTGTCCCTTTAGCTTCATCAGACTCAACTATAACCCTCTTCTTATAAAACATGGACTAAAGTGAATCATAGCTTAAAACTGATGCCGTCACTTATTTGCTGAATGAAAGACAAAAGCCCCGTGTGACATGTCACGGATACATGCACGGGGCTTTTTGTATGAGAGGCCTCGTCCCATCTGGGAAATTTTCCCATTACGTATGCAGAGAACTTAAGATGTTTTAAAATAAGGGGTAATGGCTATGGTCAAATAATATTAAATAAAAAGCGGTATTTAAAATAGTACAGTATATTATGTATCCATTTTAAAGGTTACTGAGCTCAACTTGGACTTTCTTCCAGGCGTCAAGCGGGCCATGCTCGGGGCGGTACCTAACGTTGCAACCGTCATTCGCGAGCCTGTTATCGTCACGCAGCTTCTCGAACTCCTCACGCTCATATTTAGTGAAGCCCCATTTCTTTGAGACATAGATCTGTGAAAATAAGACAAAAAGAATTATATCGTGCTGTGTGATGATGTCAGAGCACAATACAATTGCCCTTAATCATATTGTTTTGATACAAAGATTTTGGTGGTTAGAAAAAGTTCGAAAACATCTTGTTGATAGTTGAAAAGGATATACATAAATCACGCCTATATCCCCGAAGGGGTAGGCAGAGGTGAACTGGCACCCACGTTTCGCAAATTATCTTGTTGATAGTTGAAAAACATACATAAAATCACGCCTATATCCCCGAAGGGGTAGGCAGAGGTGAACTGGCACCCACATTTCACAAATTAAGTTAAGTCCCATGTAATAGGTGGCGAGCCTATTGCCAGTTTTCGGGCACAAAAAGTCGGCAGTACATTGCTAGGTGGTATAAGAGTAATGCTGCTGCCCATTACTCATCACTGGCTTATCGTTTTGCCTTATACGACACCCACAGGAGAGATTTGGGGTGGTGACAATTGTATTCTACTCTGCCGTCACCACACGGCTAGTTGAATAGGGTTTGCCCATAATCATCTTGTTGATATTCTCCTGTCCATTACTTAGTCACAGCTATGAGTAATGGACAGTAGAATTCCTCTTATATCTTGAAGCAATTTATGGTCATTTATGTCCATTAAATGGCAATAGGCTCGCCCTATTATTATGTGCGACCTAACCTAATTGGCCCCCTTGGGGATAGAAAGTAACATATTAATCTAACCTAGTTCATTGAATAAAACTTCCACCAAATACTAGTTTGAGTGTGTTGATGTCTTTATTCCTAATGGTAACAAATTCAACATATTATAAATCAGTAAAAAGAAAACCTTCCGGTGCTGATTTTGCATCTACTCATCTTTCATTCTTCCTTTATGTTTTAGCCAAAATACTATGTTCTTAAGGATTGATTTTTGTATCTGTAGGAATTGTTCCACAGGTAATTTGCACTTCAAATTTATATACATATACAACTAGGAATTAAAATAAAAAACAATATTAGAAATACCTTCTGGCGACCAGGGAACTTGAACTTGGCACGACGCAGAGCTTCAATCACCTGCGCCTTCCAACGGTCACTGGAGCGTACAGACATGATGGGTTGTCCAATACGCACACGGGCTACAGTGCCCTGAGGCTTTCCAAAAGCACCACGCATCCCAGTCTGGAGCCTAGAAATTATGGTATTCTAGTAAGTACATGGTATTTCACAGTAAAACATGGGGTGAGAAATGGCACAACAAAAAGCTTTAATTTAAGATATTTTCACATATAATCTAGTATTTCTAAGTTTAACATGCTTAGATTCCAAAAGTGATCATCTCCTAAGTCATGATTTAAGTTTAAGTATAGGGTTGAACTGCCGCACTCAGAGACGTCAATTAACTTTAATGAGTACTTAATGTCAAAAAATTTCATTTAAATTTGGACCATAAACCTGGCTAGAATAGTGAATAGTTTGGAACTGTCATTTTTAGACAATGGGGGGTGGGTGGGTGCTAGTTCACCTCTGCCTACCCCTTCGGGGATATTGGCGTGAATTATGTATGTATGTATTTTTTGACAATGAGTACTCATTAACGTTATTTGACGTCTCTGAGTGCAGCAGTTAGTGGTTTCTCATATGAATGTTTTGTCATTGCTTGATTTCATTTAATTCTTATAAAGAGAGAAGTCATACAGAACCAACCGAAACCAGTTTAATGATAATATGACATATTATTGTGCAACATCATACTCTAACCGCCGCACTCAGAGACGTGTATTAACTTTAATGAGTACTTAATGTCAAAAAAATTCATTTGAATATAGACCATAGGGCCGGCAAGAATAGCAACTAGTTTTGAATTGTCATTTTTTGACATTAAGTACTCATTAACGTTATTTGACGTCTCTGAGTGCGGCAGTAAGAATATTTGTCATAACAGTGACAAAGAAATTTTATTGTCAACTATCAATATATAATTATAATTATTATTAGTACAGATAATTTCATGTAAGTAATGATAAGCTGAATTCTCCTTTGAAAGAAAAAATGTAAATTTTGTTATGAATATAAATTAAGATGTTATTATTGGAAAATCAAGCCATTCATTGTGGTTTCAATGAAAAAGTATAACTGTTGCTTTTAAGTTAGAATTGAAACACAACAAATTAAGATTACACCAAAAACACTTGACCACAACATCGTAGGGGATATATTACGGTAAACACCAAAAATCTGTACTCACCTATCAGCCCCAGCGCACGATAACATTTTATTGATGCGAATGACATGGAAAGGATGGAGTCTCATACGGATATGGAACTGGTCTTTTCCGCAGTTTTTAACGAGGTACTTGTTGCAGCAAATACGGCCAGCTTCGAGGGCCTCGGAGCTTAGCTGCTCGTACTCATCGGATACCAAGTGGACGCATAGTGGGAAGTCGTCCACTGCAGCTTTCTTCTTACCCAAATCGAAAATACGGATCTTTGGATCCGGTACACCGCGGCAAAACCGTGATTTGGGGTACGGTTTGTTTTTACAGTAGCGATAACTGAAATTGAAACGCAGAATTAAAAAGGTTTAAGACACAGGAATGTGTAATGTAATAATTATGTCGAGTTGTTTTTACACTTACCACCTCGCAGGCCGGCGCCCCATTGTGATCTGAAATATATAGTTGAATAAGGTTATTAAATAAATTATTAAAGTTGTGCACAGGCTTATAAAAAAATATCCAGCACTATGTTAGATTCAAATAGATTACAATTTACAAAATAATTCCGCACCTTCACAAAGTGACACCTTTTCCTTGAAGAAAGAGACAAAATTTTGAGTGATGACAGCTAGCCAACTGTCAGTTTTTGGTT
This sequence comes from Cataclysta lemnata, assembly GCA_963931975.1. Taxonomy (NCBI): domain Eukaryota; kingdom Metazoa; phylum Arthropoda; class Insecta; order Lepidoptera; family Crambidae; genus Cataclysta; species Cataclysta lemnata. The sequence goes on along the minus strand of OZ008344.1, from coordinate 16,518,598 downwards.
TTTAATTTTTTTTTAATGTACGGAATGTAAAGAAAACGACATACAGCCAAATCTTCAGTATTTATTTCATCAACAAAATTAAAACGTCGGTAGAAAATTAAAGTGTTTGGCGCCCTTTCAATGACGTCTGTCAGACTTTTGGTTCAATCATTCAAAAATTGTTTCAGAGTTCACTATCATGAACTTTACAATTAGAATTTGATTATCTAGATGCGTTAAAATATTTTAATGTTAAATTAAAAAACAATAAAACAAACGACGTCGCTGTATGGTTGAAATCCCTATTCCCTAAAAAAAAAAAGAAATAATTAAAAACAAACAAAAAACAAAAATTGTCAATGTCAGTCACGAATTATTTTGTGATTTGTGAATTTGTGATTATTTTGTAAATTGTTTTGGTGACCCTTCATTTCGTAAATGAGTGATAATTTGCCTTTAATAAACTGTTAAATAAAATCGTAATGGGTGCCTTAACGAGTCGACAAAATGCGGGAGTAGAGGAAGCTGATGTTGTTTCTAATCACGCTTACAAATATCCACCAAGATCAGGTTCAATTCTCAATAAAATATACTTGTGTCATAGCTACACTGTAAAATAAAATTAGTTTGTTTTGGAGATTTTCTTATTCTTTTGTGTAATAGTTTAAATTGCTTCATAAATAATAAAATTACAATATAATAACATAAACTAAAAGGTTTCAACGTTATAAGGCTTCAACATTATTATCATTTAACCAGGTAACTATTTTGGAAGTCATTTTATTATGGGTGGCGAACGGTTTGACACACCCCAACCAGAAGCCTATTTATTTGGAGAAAATGCAGATTTAAATTTTCTTGGCAGCAGACCTACTCCTGTGAGTACAGTGTCAATTAAAATTTATTTTTAATTCATGATCCATTTACATAGCTGTGAAGTATCTTTGTGATAATGTAGTAGAAGACAATAGGCTTGTTGTATAATAAACAGGATACTTTGAGTCTAATAATATACATAACTTCATAAATATATGTATTGTGTGTAAAAGAGGGGAATGAGACAATATTTTATGAAACATATTGATATTTTTATTAGATAATCTATTCATAATTTCTGTTCAAGGCCCATTTTTTCAATCTTAGCATTCTAAAAAAATAACCATTAATATTTTTTTCATTTATCTAAGCAAAAAAATTCATTAATATACAGTAATTTATTTACTGAAAAAAATAAGGCAATGTGTAAAGTTCGGATAGGACAGGTTATTATTATTATAATTTATTTAATCATATGTCATGTGTGAAAAATACATCGTGTTCCATTGTTTATGGTGATGTGGCGTTTTATTTCTTAAAATTATATTGAAATTCACCTAATTAATAGGCGGTAAACTGTAGTAATTTTACATGTAATGTTTCAGTTTCCTTATCCTCCACCCCAGTCAAATGAACCCACTAAAACACTCAAAAGCTTGGTAAACATACGAAAAGAGTCTCTGAGATTTGTCAGGTGCCCTGAACCAGTTGGGAAGATTGCGGAGACAAACAAAATTGGTGATGGAACAATCAAGCCTGTAGACAGCAACGGAAAGGGCACCTACTACAATATTGAGTTTACATTTGATTGTGATGCCAGATGTGCCATCACAGTATTCTATTTCTGTACAGAAGAGGTCACTCCGGCTGGAGTTGTGTAAGTCCTGTATTTTAGTCCCATTTTGTATTTTACTAAAATTCATTGGGAATTTTCTCTCCACAAAATTTCTTTGTTTGGTAAATTTCACTTTTTTTTATTCCAGTTAATTTTTTTTATATAACATTGACGTTATACACTATCACAATAAGCTTAATATCAAAATCGAACTTACAGGTATTACCCCCGAGACCAATCAATGACTTCCCAAACATATCATTATAAGAAGGGAGCCAATCAACAGTTCTGTCAGATATCTCATGTGTTTGACCCCTCCAAGCACCCTGAGGAGGATCTGGCCTATAATGCAGACAGAGAGATCATTCCTATTGCTATCTACTGTGTTGTGGATGAAGGACAAGAAGGTAGTTGGTATATTTGCTTTCTTATAGAATGATAGTAATTGTTATGAATTAAGTTCTTCATAACTTGTCTCAATTACATTCTATGTATTTCAGAAATAAGACAGTCACATACCACAATAGCTGTTGTGGAAAAGCATTCTGACGGGACTTATGTGCTCAAAGCTCTAAAACAGAAACTCTTTGTTGATGGACTGTGCTATCTGCTGCAGGAAATTTATGGCATAGAGAACAAAAACCTTGATACTAAGGTATGATTTAAAAAAAAATACAGTAATGTAAAACTTTAGTCCCATTTTGTGTTTATTCAATACCTATGGTTGAAAGAATATAGGGAGATTTACCCACCACGCTGGCCCAGTGCTGGTTGGTGGGTATTAACGACTGCAGATGCAGCCGAGACCTTAATGAGGAACTCGAGATAATAAATTTTTGGTCACTCATCCAATGAGGGCCTTAGCGACTTTGCTTAGTTTACGCAATCGCAGTTGACCTGCGAGATCCTCAATGCTCGATGGATTGATTTTGTGAAAGATGATATGAGAAAGAGGGGAGTTCACGCTGAGCTCACGTCTAACAGAGGAGAGTGGAAGAAGAAGACATGTTGTGCCGACCCCACTTAGAGTAGGATAAGGGCAGGGAGAAGAAGAACTATAGTCCGACAACTTCGTGCGCGACCTTCCTGCGGTATGAGGGGACGGGGCGCTCTGGATGCAGGCGGGGGCGGATGATGCGGGGAGGAGGGAAAACTCGCCCCTCCCCGCATCAAAAAAATTAAATTTTTGTAAAAAATTTCGATTTCGATAGAAAAAACATGTTTTGAATAATGCAATTTAAAATTTCCGCCAAAACGCCAAAATAGCAATGGCGTCTGTGTGACGTCACTATTCCGTAAAAAGGCCAGTTTCTATATTAAACTAGTGAATTTGATTGGCATGTAAAATGTCAAAATGGAGAAAACTAAATAATGCCGTCACGCGGCGTTTTAGCAAATATGGCCGACTGCTCAGTTTTGTACTTTTATTTTATATTTTGGGTACATGGCATAAGTCGAGGCCCGCTCGCTGGCTCCTAGCTGGGCCTTGCCCCACGGCAAACCACCCGGCATATGGTTAGACCGCGCCGAGGGCCTCGCCACCAGACCGGGGTCGAGCACAGGGCGATGGGGAGCCCCGCCGTCTTAGACGGCGGCTCAGACCACCGGGGGACTGATGTCCCCTGAGTTGATGCCCGGGCCATGAGCTACCGCTCGATGCCCGCAGCCCGCCATCAGGCGGATGACCCGGATGATGATGATGATGATATTAACGAATCTCCTTATCCTAAATTAGGATTATAAATCATTATATCAGCGATTCTTTGTTAGTGTCATCATCCCTATTCCTCTTTCCGCCACAGCCGAGCTCTGACGAGGAGACGGAAGACGGCGGTTCCGAGTGCGTGATCTGCATGTGTGACGTGCGCGACACGCTGATCCTGCCGTGCCGGCACCTGTGCCTGTGCAACTCGTGCGCCGACTCGTTGCGCTACCAGGCGAACAACTGCCCCATATGCCGCGCGCCGTTCAGAGCGCTGCTGCAGATACGCGCGCTGCAGAAGTTGAGCGCGTCGCCGGCGCTGGTGCCCTCCGCCGCCAATCCGCCTGACGTAAGTACCTTCCTACTTACTATACCCTATTCACTTGGGCTTAAGACAAAATGTGAACAATCTTGATGTGGCTCTTAATATCTTCTTCTTCCTGCCCTCATCCCGCTCTAGGCGGTCGGCACAACATGTTTTCTTCTTCCACTCCTCTCTATCCTTCACCAATTTCTCATCCACCCCTCTCGCTATCATATCCTCCTTTACACAATCCATCCATCTTTTCTTTGGTCTTCCTCTCCTTCTACGTCCTTCCACGTTCATACTTGACATTCTTCTGCCAACATAGCTTTCATCTCTTCGCATGACATGACCAAACCATCCAAGTCTATCACTCCGCAGCCTCTCAGTCGCTGGCGCTTTACTTTACTTTCAAACTTCCCGTTATATACTCATTCCTTATCTTGTCACTCCGTGTCACTTTAATATAAAATACAAAAATAAAAATGTGTAACACTAATATTTGAAAGCTGCTAACCGTTTTATTTGTCTATAATTGATGATGTATTTTAGAAGACACGTTTCTTGTTTTTAAGAGCATTTCGTAGACAAAGAGATAAATCAAGATTGTTTACATTGTGTCTCAAGCCCAAGTGAATGGGGTATAGGAACAAACTTGCTGAGTTTCTTGCCCGCTCTTCTCAGAACAAGGCCTCCTGGTAGTTTACCAACGGATGGTGTAGCTTATAACGTTAAATATTGGGAACCGTTTTTCTTTGATACACACGTATCCATCGTTTAACATTTCTTTGACGATTCTTGACTTTCATGAATGTATGTAATGATACCTTACCTATATGAATAAACCATTTTCATTTCATTCATACCGTACTTACCGTAAACGAGCGAGTTGAATGCAGAGCTCGGTGTCTCTGGCACGAACTTTTCGAACATTCGTATCGAGAAAGCAATTAGTGTGCTGATAGTATTGTCGAGGATAAAAATGGTTTTGTGGAAGAGTTAGAAACTGCTTTTCACTTAAATTGCGAGGAAATATAACAATAGTTTATCATAACCTTTCTTAAATAGGTCTGCAGCCTATAAATACAGCCTTATAATTTTCTTATAATAATTTAATAACCTACCGTACTTGAATTAAAATTTTAATATATTTTATGTCTTAAAAAACACACTAGGCAAATAAATTAAAGTAAATATTATAAAATAACAAATTCTATCTCTGAACTTCTCATTGTGTTTGGCTGTATGGCACATTTTCATTGTCTTTATCATTTACATTTTCTTTGTCTTAATACAGATCCATTTATGAGTAGATACGTTAATGCTCTTGAGCACAAAATTCGATTTTGTGCAGCCTATATCCCGCACAAATGAGCACTTTCAGAGCATGAGAAGTGAGAATTGTTTAATGTATCATCCCCGTGGCCTGTGTGAGCAGCAAGGCAGCATGGAGAACATCCCGGCCGGCTACGAGCCGGTGTCGCTGCTGGAGGCGCTGAACGGGCCGCCGCCCGCCCGGCAGCCGGCGCCCCGGCCCGCGCCCGCCATCGCCTCGCCGGACACCGACACCGCCTCGCAGGTGCGTTTCACAGGCGAACTGCGAACCGGATCCAGACGAGTGTAACGTGTAATGTAACACGAATTCTACGTTAGGACGGCACTACGAGCATTATGCCCCTCCCAGACTCTCCACGGGGCGACACGAAGGATCACGAGTGCGAGAGTGTGGACGGTGCGCTCGTGTGCTCTCGTGTTCCCTCGCCTCGCCTCGTTTTGTGTCGGTTTTTCGGACGCGAGTCAAAGGACGAGAGGGTGAGGCGAGGGAATCAACCACACTCTCGCGCACGCTCACTTTGTTGTTCACTGCTGCAGAGTGAGCGCGTTTTTTCATAATGTCAATGTCTGAAGTGGAGTAACGATTTGTGTTCCTCTTTAAGAGATCTCTATCAAATGGAACCAATAATATGGAATCCCAAAAATCCATATCACAAAGATAAAAATAAAGTAAATGACACGTGGGATCGGATAAGCAAAGAATTTATATTTTTTTTATTTATTAAATTTAATTACTTTTTATAATACATATTTAATGATTAAGCAACGTTTAGAGGCACCTACGGAAAACAAAGGTTGAGATGTATTGATGTCATCCACTACCTTCTCCGTTTTGACTTTCTTTTTTTATTTAGGTCATAAGACGAAAGTTATTATAATATTGGTGGGCACATAAAGTAGCTAACGCAGTCATTTCATTTACATCCATCTTGTAGTAAACGTAGCGGGCAACTGAATAAATCGAGAGTGTGGAAGCTAGCACTCGTGTCGTCTCCACTCGCCAAGACTCGTGTCGAGAGCCTCTAGGAAGCGCCTCGCGAGAGTCTGGATGGGGCTTTATATGTAACGCTCGCGCCTGAACCATCGACTGTCAGTTTTTTGCGCGAACACAATGGCGCTCGCTCGCAGTCCTCGTTTGGACTGCGTACGTGACGGTTGTGTCCGTGTGTACGTTCATGATGTGGAGTGACGAACAATCGCTTGAACTTATGTTTATATCAAGGCAAACCTGTTATCCTATTCGTAGCAACTGCGTGCGTTACGTTCGTGTGACGCCCACACTGTTGGTGCTAAATTACTCGTAATCTTACATTACACGTTACACTCGTTTAAATTCCGCTTTACGTTGCAGTACATACATAAATCACGCCTATATCCCCGAAGGGGTAGGCAGAGGTGAGCTAGCACCCACGTTTCGCCAATTATGTTAGGTCCCATGTAATAGGTGGCGAGCCTATTGCCATATATCGGGCACAATAGTCGCAGTACATTGCTATTGCTAGGTGGTATAAGAGGAACGCTGCTGCCCATTCCTCATCACTGATTTATCCTTAGTCGCCTCGTACGACACCCACGGGAGAGATTTGGGGTGGTGACAATTGTATTCTACTCTGCCGTCACCACACGGCAAACGTTGCAGTAGCATGTAGTAAACTCTCTCTGGTTTCTCTTAGCCCGAAGTTTTCTAAGTTTCGAATAGTAATCGTTACGACAAAGTACTCTGAAATCAAAATAAAAATTTTTAATCTAAAATCGGGAAATTATTAACGTTTCTTGCTGCCACACTCAGACACGTCAATTAACTTTAATGAGTACTTAGAATAAAAATAAAAAATAATTTAAGTTTTGGCCATAGACCCGGCAAGAATAGCGACTAGCTTATAGAATTGTCATTTTTAGATATTAAGTATGTACGGCAGATAGTCTTGCATAATCAATCTCCTTCTAAAGTTCCCCGAGGAGAATATTACATTAAAGGACTGATGATGATGATTCTGTCACAGGCCGCTGAAATCCTGAACCGCTGCAACTTAGAGCGGTCGTCTTCCACCAGCCTCGGCAGCAGCAGCTCAAGGAAACACAAGAATGGCTCCAAGGACGACGTCAAGAGCGTCCGCGACAAACCCATCCCTCAAGCGGTGACGCCCGAGGTATTTATGAGTCGTAATTTTTCTATCACCACCATCCTGGTCATCCGCTTGGTGGCGGGCTGCGGGCATGGAGAGGTAGCTCATGGCCCGGGCATGAACTCAGGGGACATCAGACCCTCGGTGGTCTGGGCCGCCGTCTTAAACGGCGGGGCTCCCCTTCGCCCCCCTGTACGACCCCGGTCTGGCGGCGGGGCCCTTGGCGCGGTCTAACCATGTGCCGAGTGATTTTGCATCATTTGGAACTGCAAGGCAAGGCCCAGCTAGGAGCCTGCGAGCGGGTCTCCGCTTATGCCATGTATCCGAGGAAGCGGAAGTAGGGGGGAGGGTAAATTTTCCATCTTTTCAATGCATACAGCTCAAAATTTTTACTTACGTTTTACAGCCGGTCGCTTGCCTGACACCAACCATAACTCTTTGGGTATGCTGTTGTTGGTGGTTCGAACTCCACCATTCGAGTGCCCCAAGGTGCTTATTGGTATATACGAGCGATCTCGCCTAGAAGACTTTACTTAACTGATGTTTAATATCCCCTCCTATAATGACTCAGGGCTGGAACATTCTAAGACGGTCTTCAATCGAAAGGAATAAATAGCAAATAAACGCTTATTTTTATGGAGGGATTGGAGATACTGTATTTTTGGAAACGCACCCACTGCTCGTACGGAAACCACTACGTGTAGCACGTACGGAAAAACCCTACTGCCTGTTCAGGAGGCGACATAAAACAATGATCTTACCTCGGGTGATAAAAAAAAAAGAAAGAATCGCAAGTATTTGATAAATATGCGATCATTGTTTGTTTTATCGCCCTTGGTGTACAACCCACTAATATTAATCGTGGTTCCGGTTCGGTCGCCTGGCCAGTTCCGCATGTCGGTGCTGCTGGCCCGCGAGGAGGAGCACAAGCGCGCCGAGGAGACGGACGGACGCAGCCCGCTGCTGGCCGCCGCGCCCGCCGCCGCGCTCTCCAAGGTGCTGCTTCCACCATACGCCTATTCAAATTTACATTACGTACATGCATACATAAATCACCCTATATCGCCGGACGGGTTGGCAGAGGTGAATTACCACCCACTTTTCGGCCAAATTAGGAGGTCCCATGTGTATGGGTATAATAGGTTTATTCATTATTGTCATTCATCGGGCACAAAAGTCGCAAACACACAACAACACACAGACACTATATGATATAGCCACTTATCGCGTTGAACTAACAAAATCATAGGATTTTCTACAGTTCAAAGCGATAAATGGCTATATCTTTATGATATAGGGTTAGAGGTTTATTCAATTCAGGCTTATTCAAGTGTTAAAATCCAATGATTTTTTACTATTCAACGCGATAAAGGCTATATCATTATCGTGTTTCGGTGGTCATGCTAGCCGGGCGGAGGGACTAGCCAAGTGGCCAATCTATTCGAACGCATAAAATAAAAATGTATGAAACTGATGTATTATAGAGTAAACAAGTTAACGATCGTCTTGTCACACGTACGAGAAGCTGTCAAAAATTGACATTTGTATTTTATGCGTTCGAATATATTTAGCGCTTGGTTATGAACGGGGGCAGCAGTGTTATTGTCAGTATTAATTAGCAAATGAGTAAATAAACGGAACAGACTGACAGCTTCTCCACTGGCTGTATGAGCGTAAACCGGTTTTTTTCAAGTATAAGTAAGTAGCGGCCAGTGGACAAGATGTCTTTTTTTTTATGTTAGACAGGGAAGCTCTTGCCCTTCATCTCGCCTGATGGTAAGTGACGATAAGGGCTGAAGATGGAATCGAGCTTCACCTAGAACCCTCAACCACAGAGGGGCTGGCTATCTTATCACACGGCGATCCGTTTAGTTGCACTGTGTTCCGTTAATTCACTCATGTGGTTAGTCAGTGTTGAGAGGGCAATGTTGGTGTTAGTCGTCGCTGAGCCTGGAGTGCCCGCTGGGCGCGGAGGTGGGCTCGGGCTCCGAGGACGAGGCGGAGGCGGCCGCGCCCGCGCCCGCGCCCGACAGCGACGCCGAGCGCCTCTCGCCGCTCCTGACGCGCCTGCCGCCCAACGGGGTGAGTGCGCTCCAATTCTTCTCATCAATATGATAGCTTTGGTAATATATCAGGATATTTCATGACTCATAACTTGATGTTAAGGGAGGAGCAAACTTGCTGAGTTTCTTGCCCGTTCTTCTCAGAACAAGCCCTCCTGGTAGTTTAAGAACAGATGGTGAAGCTTATAATGACGTAAAATATTGGAAACCGTCTCTCTTTTTCACACACGTTTCAAATGTTTAACGTTATTTCTTTGAAGATTCATGAGTGTATGTAAAGATACCACCAAGATTCAACTCGAACACAAATCACGCCTTATTCATTCCCGAAGGGTTAGACACGGGGAGGAGGACGAGTTTCTCCGTGCTTGGGAAGGCACGTTAAGCCGTTGCATCTGCAGTCGTTAATACCCACCAACCTGCACTGGGCCAGCGATGTGGGATATGGTATGGCCACTGACCTCTAATAAACAAGTACGCTGGACTGAAGGTTGTCATCCAAAAAAAGAAGCCATCTTGTCGCTGATGGCACTGGTGTGCGAAGGTGAATGTCCACGGAACTAAATTTTAGTTCCGTGGACGTTCATGTGACGTTCATGAGATGCATTTGTAATGTAAAATACGAGCAACAAGTGTAAAATTTAGTACCCTTGCCGCTCGATGGGCCATTTCAAATCGGCAGAAGAAACATTTGTCATTTTGTAGATGTATTCAGTCTAGCGTACTTGTATAATAGAGGTCAGTGGATCCAGATCACATACAACATAAATCACGCCTGTTTGTTCCCGAAGGGTTAGACAGGAGGAGGAGGGGCTCGCTAGCGCAGCTCGCATAGCGCGCTTGGCCTGCGATTGCATAAACTAAGCAATTTCGCTAAAGCTGGGCGTTGGATGGGTGACCAAAAAATTTATTATATCGAGCTCTTTGGGGTTCGGAAGGCACGTTAAGCCGTTGGTCCCGGCTGCATCTGCAGTCGTTAATACCCAAACCGAACTGGACCAGTGAGGTGGGTTATGGCCCAATCTCCATATCCATAGCCATTCCATCCATAGCTAAGACCCGTGCCCCAGCAGTGGGGACATTAAAGGGCTGGTGATGATGGTTATAACCGTTTATGTATGTATGTATTAACAATTTTCTGGCGCTGTGTTTACTGTACGAAAATGTGCATGCGCAGACGGTGCCGGGTGCGCTGGCGCACATCGACGACAACGGACAACCGACGAGCCGGACCGCGGCCCCCACTGTACGTACACCAGCCTATATTGTGAACACACTAACGCCCGTTTAACTGTAGAACTATGTACAGTGAGAATATTGAATCCGGGCCACATACAGATACCAGCCCGGCTAGCCATGACAACAGAAACAGGGTATGATAGATAATAACGGTATTTACACCACGTACCTGGATTTTCTTACAATTCCAATAGTCAACTGTGACCATGGCGCATGTAACTGTTCCGAAATATCGGAAATATTGTTACAAAATCCAGGTATGTGGTATAAATCCCGTTTTATCACAATGTAAAAACGGTATGGTATATTATCATTTCTTCAAAATCTATAGAGTTTTGACAGTTCAACGCGATTAATAGCTTTGTCATATCATGTTCCGGTGGTCATGCGTAGCCGGACTGAAATTATGGAAATTATGTATGTCAGCTTAGTGTGATAAATTGTTTATACATAATAGATAATTTAATACTGTTTTAAGGATTTTATTACGTATACATATAAAAACGATTGGACACAAATTATTCAATATTTTTATGTATCTTTAAGTGAACCCGTATTAATTTTTCTCGAGTAATAATTGAGTAAATACATTAACTTTGCACATGTTAGGTATTACTTGAAATATCTTGCTTACTAAATATGTAAGATCTTAATTTATTTGTTATATTCGTATAACGTTTTATATTGGAAGAAAAATACACAAAGTTTATTTACATTTTGGGGTTTACTGATTGAAATGGGGGGTGCAGACTCAAGCAAAACTATCATAATGTAAGGTAGATAGTGTATTATGCACAGATAGGCAAATAAAAAAAATATCCAGAAAAGGTTGCGGATATTAAATTATTTCGGATTATCTATTAGTCTATAGGACTACTCACATCTATTACTACCACTGACGGATTTATATTTGTCTATTTGAGTAGTTGCATAAAACCATGCAGTCAATGCTTGTTAATTATAAATTGCGTTGTGCAATTTTGTTCATTGATCTATTTATTGTAAGACATTTCAGTCGTTCTTTTTTATCTTGCTTTTTGTTATATTTGATTGAATTTATTAAAGATTTTATCAATAATTATGGTATCTTTTGCAGTCGCGATTGTAATTTTGGATATTTCATAAAATTTCAGTTAGCTTCAATAGACTTTTTGAATTGTCATTGTGTCAAAAAAATATACTTAATAATTTTTTCTCCATATTTTTAATGTAAATTTTTTTGTTCAATCACGATCCTTCAGCTGTTTAATTAAATAGCAATACATAAATTATTTAATTTAAAAAAATTTAACAACAAAAATTGTTCTAAAAATTACCTTTTTGAGATCACTGCAAACTTCTATGTTGTCAAATTTTAGCCGATTGAATCATAATTTATTATGGCATTAACCGCATCATCAGTAACTCTAACCGCGCTACGATCAGAGACGACGCCTAAGAGAAGAGGCGAGGTGGCGAGACGCTCCTCGTATGAAGCCCCAGATACACTAGGGGACATTTTGTCCCCCAACATGACGCGCAACACGCAATCAACGTGTTGTTGCCCGGTGTCCCGCAACACGCCCACCAACATTTTACGGGCCGCAGGACATCTGGCTTGCTCCCGCTCAGAGACCGAGCGCGTGTGTCTCGCGTCATTACGTTGTTGCTGAGCAACATGTTGCTCAAAACGTCCCCTAGTTCATCCGGGGCTGTAGAAGTGGGTGGGCGCGTGGTACATGTGGTTGTGTCGCAGCGGGCGGGCGCGAGTCGCGTGCGGGCGCGACGTCCCCCCCTGCTGCCTCGGACTCGGACTATTTCACGCCCGAGGACCCCACCACCACCATACTGACCGTGCCCAAGCCTCACAAGCACGCAGTAAGTCCGCCAGCCATCTTGTGTACGTGTGACGCCATCTTGTGAGCGGCCATCTTGGGCTGGCCATCTTGTTTTTGGTTTGCGCTGCTGTTGTCTGTTTTTTTTTTGTTTTCATCGGCCCAGAGCGGGACGCTCGCACGCTTGTAGAGCTAGATCTTTTATTTACTTTGCGTTGTTGATTGTCAACGTAGCACGTCGGTTTGCCACAAACTTTTTCAATTGCACTCTAATGTCAAAGAGATAAGGTAAAAATCGATTAGTGATATTTGATATGGTTTAGTATCACTGTACCTACACAGTCCTTAATTGGCACGCTAATGAACAACTTTTTTTTAACTATACAACAGTGTGATTTATTATTATCTACTCACAAATGAGAGCAAAGTGGACTTTATCGATTTGAATTAATTATACTTAAATTGTTTCTATCTGTTTTCTATTACAAAAAATAATGCTGAATAGAGGTTGTGTAAATGGTGTAGAAGATGTATTTTACATTATTTGTTCCCAAAATCTCGATTCTCCATTTTTTTTTTGCATTTCATTTTTTATGTTATTGCACCAAGTGTGCGTTATGTAAGAGTGCGGTTGTAATTAGCACGATTTTTTTTTACGGTCGTTTTACTTTTATTGACACCATTGATTCATAACACGAGTCGTTTACTAAATAAGGGATCTAGCAATGCCATAGACGCAGTGTGAAGTGCTTTCGTTGTAGTTTAATTTGCCCACCATTGTCACGTAATACTTTGTTGGTTACATCTTTGTGTTGTGTAGAGCGCGCTAGTACGATGCCTGCGTTGGGTGTCGAATGCGCAGTTAAATGTTGTGTTCTGTTACAGGAGTCGGCTAAGAATGTAACGGGGGAGTGCGCCCCGCAGCGCTGGCTTTGCCCCATCATGTCACTTCGCTTCCGGGTATGCTGCCATGTGCTTCTTGATGCCAGTGTTGAAACGTTCTAAAATTGCGGCTTCGTTTTAAATTTTTAATTGGCAATACGGTTAACGCTTGGTTAGCTTAAGTTTTGGTGCGTCGTTTGCGTTGGCTTAACAAAGGCTGCCTAAGGCCGGCCAGTAGGCCTATTCGCTAACTTTTTTTGACACTTGAGAGTGATAATCACTGAACTATTTACTGATTGATCCATTGCTACTTTATTATAAACGCTATTTTGACACTTGTGCTGTGAAAACAGTAATGGATAAGTAAATAGTTCGGTGATCATCACTTTCAACTGTCAAAAAAAGTTAGCGAATAGGCCTACAGAATATCTCTCCCCGGGGTGCCTACTGTCAGTCAGTAATGTTCGCCAAGGGCGATCATTGGATGCGTGACCAGAAATATATATTACTATCTCCTCTGTGTTTCGAAACGCATTTTAAGCCGCTGGTCCCGCCCGTATCCGCAATCGGTATACTCACCAATCCGCAATGCCTCCATTCATAGGATGCCTGTACCTTGTAAACGGGCCTTATGAGGCAGTGCTCGATTCGTGACGCGAGCTGAGAGACATTTGAAAAATAGGTATTTGAAACAACAAGCTCTTGCTGTCTCGCTTAGGCAAAATATTGTGATAGGTTTTGTCTCTCGATTTTTTCCCCCCAAATTAGATATAATATGTAAAAGAAATTTCATCCATAGAATTTATTAGTAATTGTACTAGGCCTCTATGTTTTTTTTGTAAACACTATATAGAATGTCCGTACTAGAAATTTTAATATGATATACCATATATTCAGTGGTGATAAAAAATATGTATTTTTTGGCACTTTTGAGGGCTTGTATACTTATCCATGAAAAAACAAGTTATAGAAAAAAGGAAAACATAGGAGCATAGAATAACCAAATATTCTATTTCATGTACGAAAATCATTTCTCTGGTGTTAAAAATCAAGGAGGAATCCGTCACGAACTTCCCCTCTTAACAGGCTGGTGTCGATTCTCAGGTACACCTCTGAGCCAGTCGAGCGTGCGGTCCTCGGGCGACTCGTACAGCTCGACGTCGTCCACGCGGCAGCTGCTCGCGCCGGTGGCGGGCGCGCCCCTCGCCACCGACACCGCGTGCTAGCGGCGCGCCCCGCCGCCGGCCCCGGCCCCGTCGCCGCCCCGGCCCGTCTGCAACGACCGTGTGTACGCGCTGCCGCCGTACTGACTTCATCGTACATACGTAATAGGTGCATAAATCACGTTTATATGCCCGGCTAGCATGACCACCGAAACCCGATATGATATAGCTATTTATCATGTTGAACAGTAAAAAATCATTGGATTTTAACACTTGAATAAGCCTGAAGTCGGGCACGAACTTGTCCGACTACAGGTGGTGTAAGAGTAACGCTGCTGATGTAGGTTATTCCCGCTCGTCGCCCCCAGTTTTGTTCCCCCAGGTGACGACATTGGGAATTTACTACCTAACTGGCGAAAAGAGGGTGGAGAGGTGGATTACCTCTGCCTATCCCTTCAGGGATATAGGCGTGATTTGTGTACGTACGTGTATGACTATTACGGACCGGCAATTCCCGGTTTACCTACCTAGTATTTAGGGTTTATGTATAATGCATAAATAATAATAAACTGGAAGGCAAAGAATTGTCATGACAGTCTAAAAGAAAACTGTGGAGTCATTAAATTTTGATACCTTTGCCTGTACACAGAACAAAGCAATAACGACAACAATACCGTCAACTGCAAACAATTTAGTGCTTTACATCTGTTTTGGTGTATAAAGGGTTGTCAGTAATCTATTATCTGTGAATTGGGGGCCGGTAGCCAGCGCTGGTGGTTTGTTTGTACCTAAATAATAATATGTGTAAACTATGAACTTATATAAATCTTTTATTGTATTACATATATTGGGAAAGGTATATTAGGTATATTATGTATATAATGACTCTGTGTAATATAACTATTTATGACAATTAATAATAGACATCGGTTTTATACGTATTAATAGGATAGGAAGCCCTTTAAGAAATAAGAGGCCCGTTTTGACACTTAGCTTGCACAAAGCAAAATGTTAGTTATACTAATGGAATATGGTCTAATTTTCTAGTAGTTTCGTTCAAAATGTGCTAGTGCTAATATTTTATTGTGCTGTATTTTCTTTACTAAAGCAACATTTTGGTATGGAAAGTTAGCTGTCAAAGTGAGTCTATCTCACAATCTTTAGTCATAAGAAAATCCTAGTTACTCAGCATGTGAAGCATAGAAAAAAATCTCAGCCTTACCACTTAATACTAAATTAGCTATATTGGCTACATTGACTAAATTAGTAGTATTTGTTTAAGGTCGTGATCATTATGTAGAACAGTCAGGTACCCGCCAAAATTAAAATAAAATAATGTTAATCAATACTGTTTATATGGCAATACTAATGTATATTTAAGAAAAGTTATCTCATGTTAAAATTATAATAAATAAAGATAATTATGGCATTTTAAGGCCCACAAGTGTCCCTGATCCCTTTTTGTAACATAAAAATAGTTTTAAGTTAGTTCTAGTAATGACTGCAATATGTGATTATCATTTTTATTCTCACACTTTAACAAACTTACAATAAAATAATTGGAATGTAACAAAGAGATAGTGGAAGTTCTATAATAATTATTAATTATGTAATGTGGTTTATTCTATAAGATCTGCTATTTTTAATAACTATTTTTTTTTTAGTTACCTAATAATTTTTCCCCTACATTCCATAACTTTACAATGTTAAAACTGTATAATGAATTTATTAAATATAATAAATTTAATTTTGTTTTACTGATAAAGGTTTTATTTTATATAAAATGTTGACAAAGACAAATATCAATGTTGCTACACAATGACATCGGCATTTCAATTACAGACAATGTCTCAGAATGCTTAATAATGTGCATAAAATAGGAAAGGTTTTAGGATAAGAACTTAGTGAGAACATTCAGTATATTCGGATACTTAACCATAGGTGTGGACTGTTTGCTTTGAAACTTTCCAAAATATTAATAAAATACAGTATAAAGCAGAAAAATCAGCAGAGACTGGCTAGCCTGTATGTAAATAATCAAAACATTAGAAATAATTGTTTATTATTATAAATATTAATCTGCAAATATAAAATGCATAAACATGAGGCAAACCTTCAAATCAATACACACCAATTAAAATCATTTCATCTGTATCTTTCAGTAAAATAAATTTACTGGTGAGATAAAATATCTCCTAATATTATTGCATGAAAATGCTACAATATATTTTTTTTAAATCAATTGCTTTGGGAAATTATTGTTTTATTGCTAACAGGACAGATCTTCTTTGTACTATCACTGGCATATATTCTAAATTATTACTCATTAGTGTTAGTAATTTATTTTCATTAATTCTTTTAGCACACACCAAGAATAAATATTGCAACTATGATATTCAAATGTTTAATAATTAAATATGCAATTTAAGAGCCTGATTTTTTCCTCTTAGCAGCATATGCTGACATTTTAGCTAAACGGTGTCGTCTTTGTTCCGGGGTTTCTGTAGCCAGCCTTTTAGCTGCATATGCTGACATTTTTGCCAGACGTTGAGCTCTCTGTTCCTGGGTTTCTCGGGACAATCTTTTAGCTGAATATTCAGACATTCTCTTCAGTCTATTGGCCCGTTGCCCTGGAGTCTCATTTGCAAGTCTTTGAGCAGCATAAGCAGACATTTTTGCCAAGCGATCTTTTCTCTCATCAGGAGTTTCATTAATGAAACTATGACGCTTACGTGGGGTACTTGAATCACCATCACTTATCGCATGAACCATCAAAGGATCTACCTCTTGTAACATTGGTACCACTTCATCTGCATTTAAATTAGGCGATACCTCTTCCACTGTAATAGTAATATTGCCTAAACTGGTTGATTCAGAAGAATCGACACTGGTTTCATTAGCAGCCGCTGCGTCTTCTTGTTCTTTTTTTATTGTAGAAACCCATTCATTGTTTGCTTTAGCTATCACCATTTTTTTCCAAGAACAATCCGAGGAGTTGTGATCACCCATATTGATTATTCAAAGACTGAAATATCCACAGAATCATAATATGATTGAGTAATTAGCAATTTATTGATTCCGCATAAAAATCCATTATTTAACTTGATTTTCATTTAATTTACGCAAATAAATACAAAAACATTTTTTGACAACGCTTTTTTGTAGTCTTAATTCTTGCTTGATGCATCAAAGCAAAGGATTCTAATCTGTACAACCACAAAGGAAAACGTAAATCTTAAAGCATAATGGAACACAACAAGTTTGACAAGTCTACTTATGCATATTCCACGAGAGCGAAAAATCATTTATGTGTTTTTAATGAAAATTATATATACTACATAATACATAAGTGTGCGTTTACCTATACAGGGCGTCCCACGGCCATGCCACACGGAGGGAAAGTATATTATATATTGTACGTAGGATATTTTACTAAAAGAAGACATAGTTTTATTTTTAATAATAAGTAGAACTGCATTCACAGATTTTTTAAAAATCGCCTACCTCAACCAGGAATCGAACCCGCCAAATGTGATCGAAAAATTACTTGTATTTTATAATAGCGTTTAAAAGGGCTACTCTTATGCATTATTTTTTCCTAAATAACCTAGCATATTAAATGAAACTAAGATCATAAAATTTTTCATTTTATTTAAAATTTTGTTCAGGGAAATTTCCTCTGACTTGGCCATGCTTCCAACAATTAACATTATCATTCCAAAGACCACTTGAGACACGAGATATCTGTGGTGTAAGTACATACATACATACATACATAAATCACGCCCATATCCCCGAAGGGGTAGGCAGAGGTGAATTCTCACCCGCGTTTCGCCAATTATGTTAAGTCCCATGTAATAGGTGGCGAGCCTATTGCCATTTATCGGGCACAAAAGTCGCAGTACATTGTCAGGACGGTAGTATAAGAGGAACGCTGCTGCCCATTCCTCATCACTGATTTATCCTTAGTCGCCTTGTACGACACCCACGGGAGAGATTTGGGATGGTGAAAATTGTATTCTACTCTGCCGTCACCACACGGCTAAGTAAGCTGGTGTAAGTACATGATAATAATAAAGCGATACATGAAGTGTAGTAGGTACTTGTATGCATTTATGAGTGAGAATTTGTATACAACAGAACGGATCACATTTTGAGCATTTGATAAATATTTTTTTTTAACAAAATGAAAATTTTTATGATCTTAGTTTCAATTAATATGCTAGGTTATTTAGGAAAAAATAATGCTTATGAGTAGCCCTTTCAAACGCTTTTATAAAATACATGTAATTTTTCTATCACATTTGGCGGGTTCGATTCCCGGTTGAGGTAGGCGATTTTTAAAAAATCTGTGAATGCAGTTCTACTTATTATTAAAAATAAAACGATGTCTTCTTTTAGTAAAATATCCTACGTTCAATATTTAATATACTTTCCCTTCGTGTGACATGGCCGTGGGACGCCCTGTATAAGTTTTTTTTGTTAGTTAGTTTTAAATTGTCCCTATATTTTAGGGAAAGCAAAGGGTCTAGCCCATACAGCCAAGTCTTAAGTGTATATTTTATCTGTAGTCTTATAAAATAATGAGTGGGTGAAATGGATGAATGAAATGAATTTTACGTTAAAATATGGGTGTCACACATTTTAACGCATCTAGGGAGTGCTTGGCGCGAATTGAATGGTAACAGAGTTCATGATGGTGACTGATGAAATGGATAAAACCACTTTTTATAGTGATCTTCACCACTACATCAAAAACATCATAAGAATCATTGAAACCATTGAAAACAATTTTTCAATGATTCTGCATAATTGCACATCAACACGGATACTTGTGCATCAAAATAACACCACTTTCACTGCACAAAATCCACTCTGCACCAATTTAAGAATTATCGAAAAAAAATCTGACTGACACCACGAAACGCGCCAAACACTCTCGTTTTTTTTTGTTATATTCTCCCAATATTTTAGGGAAGGCAAAGGGTCTAGCCCATACAGCCATGTTCTTAGTGTATATTTTATCTGTAGTCTTATGAAATAATGAGTGGGTGAAATGTATAAATGAAATGAATTTTACGTTAAAATATGAGTGTCACACATTTTAACGCATCTAGGGAGTGCTTGACGTGAATTGAATGGTAACAGAGTTCTTGATGGTGACTGATGAAATGTATAAAACCACTTTTTATAGTGATCTTCACCACTACATCAAAAACATCATAAGAATCATTGAAACCATTGAAAACAATTTTTCAATGATTCTGCATAATTGCACATCAACACGGATACTTGTGCATCAAAATAACACCACTTTCACTGCACAAAATCCACTCTGCACCAATTTAAGAATTATCGAAAAAAAATCTGACTGACACCACGAAACGCGCCAAACACTCTCGTTTTTTTTTGTTATATTCTCCCAATATTTTAGGGAAGGCAAAGGGTCTAGCCCATACAGCCATGTTCTTAGTGTATATTTTATCTGTAGTCTTATGAAATAATGAGTGGGTGAAATGTATAAA
Source organism: Cataclysta lemnata (assembly GCA_963931975.1). Lineage (NCBI taxonomy): Eukaryota > Metazoa > Arthropoda > Insecta > Lepidoptera > Crambidae > Cataclysta > Cataclysta lemnata. The sequence goes on along the minus strand of OZ008344.1, from coordinate 16,498,815 downwards.
TGAAATGAATTTTACGTTAAAATATGAGTGTCTTACATTTTAACGCATCTAGGGAGTGCTTGACGTGAATTGAATGGTAACAGAGTTCTTGATGGTGACTGATGAAATGTATAAAACCACTTTTTATAGTGATCTTCACCACTACATCAAAAACATCATAAGACTTGTTTTCAATGATTCTGCATAATTGCACATCAACACGGATACTTGTGCATCAAATTAACACCACTTTCACTGCACAAAATCCACTCTGAACCAATTTAAGAATTATCGAAAAAAAATCTGACTGACACCTCTAAACGCGCCAAACACTCAGTTTTTGTTTTATAATCTATGATAAAAGTCTGTGTTGTGGAACACGAAAAGCGGCTGAGTTGTCAAAATGTTGGCATTTGGATTAATTCCATCTGTTTTATTTGATTGAGATGAGTTATTAGAACCAAATACGGTTTCTTCATTTATGTATTTGGTACCGATTTGTTATTATTTTTGCTATAATTATTTAGTCTGATAACTTTTATGAACAAAGGCAATGTTTGTTTATTTACTGTTGTGAAAATAATGCTGAAAGTGATAGTAGTCTCAAAATAAGAAAAAATCCTAATTAGTATTCTATGTGGCTTACATAGATGCCAAATAAAGTGTAGTGAAGCAAATATTCTGAGTTTAACATAATTAAAATTTTAGGTGTACACATTTGAGAAGATTCAAAACAATGTGATGCTGATGACATAATGTGCAATAACATTTAATGACTATATAGTACAAGAAAAGTAATTATTTAGCACCAGTGACAATGGATGCAATGTTGGAGTCCCCATCTAAAAGTAGTCCCTCCACTGACACAGAGGGCTACATTGTAAGTGGAACAGATTACTCAAGCATCAGAGGCAAGGTATGTTATTGAATGGCTTTTATTTAACAGATATCAAAAATTATTTATGAAAGATGGATAAAATAAATATAGGTTTACAAATAAATAATATAGAAAATATAGTGCGAAAATTTTCGAAGAAATATTTGACCCAATGAGGCAATAAAAATAAAATAACAAATATAAAAATCAAATCATAACAAATTTTTATTGTAACTTGACAATAAATAGATCTCCATTTTTTGGCTTAAAGTTCTTATTTGTTCAAAATCTGCTTGTATTGTTGTTGTCAATATTATATTTATTTATTTTAATACAAAGATACACTACAGCATTTCCTATTACGTAAAGTTATTTATTGTTTAATATTTTTATAATTACATTACTTTATATTATTATTTAATCAATAGCACTAGGAGCTCTTTCATGATGGGTGATATGCGAATAGTTGTGCAATTACCTAAATGCAATGATGCAATATTGTCTATCAAAAACTTTTTCCACACACTACATTAATAATGTAATTCAAAAATGGCTCCAATAATGTTAAACATATTTATCATTGTTTTAGACTTAAGATGACAAATAAACATTTCATTCCATGTTTATAAGTATTATGCAATAATTATTTATTTATTTGTCATATTCAATGTCCTTTATCATTGTTTAAAAATATTCTAATATATAATATTTTGTATATTTGTTATCAAAATATATCTACTTCATGTAAAATTTTATACAGATGATATTAGTGAGCCCAAGTGCTGATGAATATGAATTACTACATAAACAACTCATGGAGAGGTTAGAAGCTGGCAATGGAGAAATTATTTATGATATCGGACAAGGTGAAGGTGAGTCACAAATAAGTCAATTAAAGTCCTTTTTAAACAATTTATGTGACCTTTTTTTCTTAATTTATGTGTATGACAAATAATGTAAGTATGATTGATGCAATAAATAATGTAAAGTTATGTTGTATTTCCTAAGTGCCACTAAGTTATTGTTTAGTAATTAAGTATTGTTAGTGTAATAATAAGACTGTTATGCTTGAGTCTTATCAGTATTGTGAAAATATTACCCTATCTGATTTGAAACTGATATATATGTTTATGAAATGGTAGATATTTGTTATGTAATAATTATCTATTAAGATAACCAGTTGATAAATGTATATGATATTTTCTTATTGATTTATCAACTAACAATTTCTATTTATTGTTTGTAAAATACATAAGAATTACAACTCCAACCTGGTTGAATGCAGAAGAAATTGCTAGATATAGAAAATACAAAAATTGTACATCAATCTGAATTTCTTTTTCTAAACTAATTTACTATCTTTTAGGCTGGAGTTCACCAAAACTTAAACAGGCGATTATTATTTAACTTCGGTTTTATTATATGGAAGAACTGTTAAAAAACTTGCAGTTATCTTTTAATTGCTTGTTTCATGTGTTGGTGAACTAGGGCCTTACTGTAACAAACTTTAATTTTAAATCACATTCAATAAATACAAAGATTTTGGTGGTTAGAAAATTTTTCTAACATTTATATTATAATGTTGAAATTAAAATAAAATAGTTCATATTGTTTATACAGATGGGAGAGGGTTAAAGGAAGATGAATATAATGCTTCTGTCGCCACACTTCAATCCCTGGTTAGTGACAGTCGGGTCTCATGTGTTGAACTTCGACGGTGGGAGTGCGGCTCAGGACTCACCGGCCAGTACCTACTGCGAACAGAGCTCGATCTTACAGACTTCATGGAAATCAGGTTATTTAAATTTAAAGCATTTGAACATTTTAGCTCTGCCTGCGATTGCTTTATTGATTCTATTCTCTCGGAAGATCTCGAGTTTCTTCATGCTTCAGAAGGTACATAAAGCTGTTAGTCCTGACTGGATCTGCAGTAGTAGACTCACCAATCTGCACTGGGCCAGTGTGGTGAGTTATAGCCCATTCTCTCTATAGTCATCCTTCCACAGGGAAGGACCGCGCCATGTTAAAAGTGGGGATCCCTTAATAATTTGTAATTTATACATTAATCATGTAATCATGGGGATAAATATGTGTAATTTATTTAATATGTTCTGCATGGATCGGACAGGGTGGCGGTTGTGGGCAATGTGGATGCTGGAAAGTCGACACTCTTGGGCGTGCTGACGCACGGGGAGTTGGACAACGGCCGCGGGTATGCCAGGCAGAGGCTGTTCCGGCACAAGCACGAGCTCGAGAGTGGACGCACCAGCTCCGTGGGCAACGACATACTGGGCTTCGATAGCATGGGTAAGTTGTTATGTTGTGAAGGGGCCTCATAATCATAAGCCTATGTGCGGTCAGCATCATAAGTCGATTACCACTTTAGCCCTCTGCCATACCAAAGATGGCGCATCCGCAGTAATAATCGCCACATATTTGTACGAACAACACGGTACTAAAGTGTTAATCTACTTATGATGCTGACTGTCCCAAGCTGACTTCCCGCTCTGCCACACTATGAATCCAGCACACTTACGGTGAAGCCATGGAATTTTAAGTTTTCGTCCCTGTATCTAACAACTGTGTGGCGTGTGTGGTGACAGCAGAGTAGAATACAATACCACCCCTAATCTCTTCCTCTGTGAAGTACAAGCCGACTTAGGGTAAAAACAGCCATGAGCAGTATACTGCGATTTTCGTGCCCGATTTATGGCAATAAGCTCCCTCCCTATTGCATGGAAACTAATGCGGGACGCGTCAGGACAAATCATTTTTTCGGTCTTTATTTTCTTCTGTAACTTTTTTTCTAACATTTATAGTTGATGTCTAATAAAATATCAAAATAATCACCTATAGGTTTATTAGAATTTTATCAATCATCATCATCACCAGCCTTTTAAATGTCCCCACTCCTGGGGCCATAACCCACCACGCTGGCCCAGTGCGTGTTGAACGGTATTAACGATTGCAGATGCATCTGGGACCAACGGCCTAACTTGCCTTCTGAAGCACAGAGAAGCTCGAGATAATACATTTTTGGTCACCCATCCAATGACCGGCCTTAGCGACATTGCTTAGTTTACGCAATCGCAGGCCAAGCAAGCGCTATGCCACTGCGCTCAATTATGCGCTGTCGCATTAGCTGCTATATACAATGACTTATACTCCGCCATGTGCACAGGTAACGTGGTGAATAAGCCAGACCACGGCACGCTGGACTGGGTGAAGATTTGCGAGAGGTCCTCGAAGGTGATCACGTTCATCGACCTGGCCGGCCACGAGCGGTACCTCAAGACCACCGTGTTCGGCATGACGGGCCACGCGCCCGACTTCGGCATGCTAATGGTTCGTGAACTTTACCTAATACGTTCCTTTTTTTATGTTAGACAGGGAAGCCCTTGCCCTTCATCTCACCTGAGATGGTTAGTGACAATAAGGGCTGAAGATGGAATTCACACTCGACGGGCAAAGCATTCTGGCTCAGCCAATCTCCGCTGAATCTAGAATGTTTTATATCATGCTTTGTACCCTTCGTGACCCTTCTGGCAGCGTATAGTTTAATAATAGTGTGTAAATTAATTAGTAGATAAGTTTCGATAGGACTGACATATCCAATGGATAAAAGTCCTTTAAATGAAATTAAAAAAAACTTCTGAATAGCTTACTTGGCATATAATTTGACAGTTGGAATCTATCTATACTAATATTATAAAGCTGAAGATATTTTTTGTTTGGTTGGTTGGTTAAACGCGCTAATCTCAGGAACAACTGACTCAAAGTAAAAAAATCTTTTTGTGTTTGATAGAGTCCATTTATTGAGGAAGGCTATAGGCTATATAACAACCGACATTAACGCGAGCGAAGCCGCGGGCGACCACTAGTCATTTATAATTTATTTATTTCATGGAAAACAAACAGCATTTAAAACTAGTATACATTAAGATATATAGAATAAGTATGCCTTAGACAGTTTTCACAAATAATCAGCTAAAAAAAAGTCCTAAGTTATACAATATACATGCATGCAAAAATTAGGAATAATTTATGATATAAAATAACATTCTTATCAATAATAAAACCTATACAATCGAATATGAATATAACTTATACAGTAGAACATAATACATAGTAGTAAAAAATTATATATTCATATTAATAATTTTATTTTTGAAATAATTAGTTCCCGCAGTAAACAAATAATGTAGGCATTACTCGCTCCTCGTATCGGCACTTAACAATCCTCCTAATGAAACCGTCCCTTCTCAGATAGGGGAAACGCGAGCATAGTGGGCATGACACATGACCAATTGCTAAGCAACTAAGCTGTAGTGAGTCTATCTCCAACTGTTGACGGAATATTAAGACAGGTCTTTAATGAAATTTACAGTTCTCCCGCCTATCTTCAACTGTTGACAGAATATTAAGACAGGCCTTTAATAAAACTCTCTCTCTCTCTCCCCCCCCCCCCCAGATAGGGGCGAACGCGGGCATAGTAGGCATGACCAAGGAGCACCTCGGACTAGCTCTCGCGCTGTCCGTGCCCGTGTTCGTGGTGGTGACGAAGGTGGACATGTGCCCGCCCAAGGTGCTCCAGGACAACCTCAAGCTGCTGGTCCGCATCCTGAAGTCATCGGGATGCCGCAAGGTGCCCGTCATGGTCAAGAACAAGGACGACGTCATTGTTAGTGCCACCAACTTCGTGTCGCAGAGGTGGGTTTTGGTACTGAAAGGGTTTTTAGAGAGACTAAGTTTAATTGAAAGATTAAATTAAGATTCTCAATTTAAATATTTGCGCATCTAACTGGCGATAAATATTTGTTTGTTTTTAGAATGTTTAAATGAATGTTAGAAAAATATTGACAAATAATTTTTGAGGAAAGAAAATGGCTCAGAGGCGGTACAAATTATGCACAAGGCTAAATCATCATCACCAGCCCTTTAATGTCCCCACCACTGCTGGGGCACGGGCCTTCCCTGTGGATGGAAGAATATAGGGAGATTGGGCCATAATCCACCACGCTGGCCCAGTGCGGGGTGGTGGGTAAATAGGTTTGATAATTTGCTAAGTCCCTTGTAACTTTCTCTTCTCAAGTCAAATCTATAATTAGTTATCAACAAGCCCTTTACTTGGTTCGCTTTGATTGCATTGATATTGATGTTTTTTACAGGCTATGCCCAATATTCCAAGTATCGAACGTTACCGGGGAGAACTTGGATCTGCTTACAATGTTCCTCAACCTGCTGAAGACCCGCATGCCCTCCCACGACGACAAGCCTGCCGAGTTCCAAATAGACGACACGTATTCAGTGCCGGTAAGTTGTGTATTATACAAAACCCGGTAGATGATGCAAGGGCCGCTCAGCCAACAGTTAAGGTCCTTCAGAAAAATGTGTATTGTACAACAGACGACACGTATTCAGTGCCGGTAAGTTGTGTATTGTACAAAACCCGGTAGATGATGCAAGGGCCGCTCAGCCATCAGTTAAGTTCCTTCAGAAAAATATGTATTGTACAACAGACGACACGTATTCAGTGCCGGTAAGTTGTGTATTGTACAAAACCCGGTAGATGATGCAAGGGCCGCTCTGCCATCAGTTAAGGTCCTTCAAAAAAATGTGTATTGTACAACAGGGGGTCTAGCCAAATGGAAAAAGATGCAACATTTCTAACAAATGACAATTTTTGATTGCTCCTCTTACGTTTGACATGACGGTCGCCATTTTGTTTTCTCTGTAATACGTCGGTTTTAAACATTTGTATTCTATTCGTTCGAATACATTGGCCACTTGTCTAGAGGGGTAATACAATTGATTGCATCACAAAACTGTTGTCATTTCGTGTTTGCTTCTTGATGAATTTAAATATTTAAGCTAATTGTTTAGGAATTTATTTTTTAGGCTAAGTAAATATTGCAATTACTTTGCATGGATGTATATTAAGATATGCCTCTGCTTATAGCACAGTATTTAAATACATAACAATAATCAATTGGTAACAGAATTAAACGATACGACGTAATTATATTATATAACACACATAAACAATGTAGTATTAGTTTTATTTGAACACGGAACACGATTTATGTCCGTTACTTTAGCCAAAAAACATTTGGCACAGATATCATTTGTATATGAATGCGAAAGATATCATTTGTATATGAATGCAAATTTTCTATAATAATGGTCGTTAAGATGTTTAAAATGGGTAGTTTTTTTATTCTATATTTATTTATAAATTTGATGTGGAATGTTGAATAGCGAAAGTGAATGGAGAAATGGGAAGAGGAAGACCTAGGCGGATCTTTCATAATCAAATTGAAAGTCTATTAAATAAGGGCCAGGTCAAGAGTTCCCGAAACCGACGGGCATGCATGAAGAGATTAATGAGATTGGAAGAAGCGAAAGAAGTATGTAAGGATCGTAGCAAGTGGAAAGAAGTGATCTCTGCCTACTCCTGTGGGAGAAAGGCGTGACATGTATGTATGTGGAATATTATGCTATTTATATTATCAATATAGGCATAGGCATACTGGGTCAATTGCTACGTATCATCTGTGATAAAGGCTTTAGTAGTTAGTAATTGTCGATTCACGACTTGAAATGACTAATATTACATGAAATGCTATGGGCATTTCACATGGGATTTGAGTTTAGTTATTGATTGTTTGTTTGGCGTGTTAGGGCGTGGGCACCGTAGTGTCGGGCACCACTTTGGCGGGCGTGATCCGCCTGAACGACACGCTGCTCCTGGGGCCGGACCCGCTGGGCCGGTTCACGCCCATCGCCGTCAAGAGCATCCACCGCAAGCGGATGCCCGTGCCGGAGGTGCGCGGCGGGCAGACCGCCAGCTTCGCGCTCAAAAAGGTAAAAAACCTAACTACAAATTCATCAAGACGACAGTTGACAAACTTTAATTCAACTTACCGCACAGTTCACTGACACTGACATTGAAGACAAGAAATCAATTCCATAGAAATATTTGAACAATATGACGACGGCTTTATGGGTTGCCTTAACCTTTTGCCTTCCCTAAAAATATAGGGAGAATTAAAATAAAAACGTAACTAAAAAAATTCAATAATATCCAGAAAAAAACAGACGAATGTTAGTTATTAACATGGAAGGACGGAGAGGGAGGGGAAGATCAAGATAAAAATCAAATAATAAAATATAACCTGTGTCGAAAATCAATAGTACCTACCTACTCGATTCTTGTGCTAGCCCGCCTAAACAACTCATCCCAAAGTCAGTTATAAAGAAGAGTGTCGGTCCGAATTGCAGAGGACGCTGATTTGATTCCCGAATCAGCACAATAAATAATTCGAAATGTTTCTGAATTTATTATTTTGTGAATTTTCTTATGTTAACTGCCGCACATCAAATAACTTTAATGGGTATTTAATTTCAAAAAAATTAATTTAAATCTAGACCATAGACCGGGCAAGAATAGCGACTAGTTTTGATTTGTCATTTTTTTGTATTGAGTACTCGTTAACGTTAATTGACGTTTCTGAGAGCGGCAGTAAGACCTGTAACCTGTCTGAAGTGATGGTAATGTGGTCGGTGCGCGTACAGATCAAGCGGTCGCAGATCCGCAAGGGCATGGTGATGGTGTCGCCGGCGCTGAACCCGCAGGCGTGCTGGCAGTTCGAGGGCGAGATCCTCGTGCTGCACCACCCCACCACCATCTCCTCGCGGTACCAGGCCATGGGTGAGTGAATTATACGGCCGTCTCTAGTAATGAATTTGAGTTCACCAACACTTAAAACAGGCGATTATTATAAACCGTCAGATTTTGACATTTATCGTATGGAAGAACTGTCAAAAACTGGCGGTTATCTATCCTATAATCGTTTTATTTACGTGTTGGTGAACTCGGGCCTAAATATTGTAGCGGTGTTTTGACTTATAAGGCAGGGGTAAAATAGTTGTCTCCAATCAAAATGCTGAAGCGCTTCATCAGCGCGTTCAATTTGTTATAATAGAAGAGTGATTAGCCTTGAAGAGATTGGTATCATAGAACCATAATAGATCACGCCTTTTTATCCCCGAAGGCTAGTAGAATTTACAAGTGGTAAAAAGGTAGTCACCAGCACGAGGCTCCTGTTACTCCACACTTCTATTTATGCTTTTTGCTCAATTACGCCCTTTTGCTATTAATAGACTAGTGCGAGATTTCAAAAGTGTAGTGCTCGTGTAAATACAAGAGAACATTTTAAACGAAAGTCGATCTACTGAAGCCGTTTTTCTACCGAAGTAGACCGGTTTGATACACTGACCATTTTTTTAAAATAATTTTGAGTTTGTGTTTGTTCGCTGGCGCAGTGCACTGCGGCAGCATCCGGCAGACGGCGTCGATCCTGTCGATGTCGCGCGACTGCCTGCGCACCGGCGACAAGGCGCTGGTGCGGTTCCGGTTCATCAAACACCCAGAGTACCTGAGGCGGGGGCAGAGGATGGTGAGCATTTTGGACGTCACTCTGTTGTATGGTCAAGTTTCTTCAATCGATTGTCAACCTTAACTTGTTTGTAGTAAGGTACAAAGTTGATTGTATAAAATAGAAATTTTGTCTTACCTTCTGTTGACTGTACACTGGGCTGCAATGACGGGCGCGTGGGTGGGTACCTTGATAAAAGGTGAATGGGTATCTTTAGGAAATGGGGAGAAACTTACAGGGTGAACGGGTCCGAGATCAATGAAAATGGTGCACTAAAAACATTAAAAATCAACAAAACTATTGGATTGGAGTAATATTAAAGTTGATTTTTAGACGTAATGAAAGGAAGTACTTCGGTTAGTATTTCCTTTCATTACGGTACCTAATTATTTCCTGTATTTATATTAAACGGGAACTCGATACGCTGGGCTTGCGATCGCGTAAACTAAGCAATGTTCGCTAAGGTCAGCCATTGGATGGGTGACCACTTTAGGCCGAAACTTCTGCAAACCCCTATATAGGGAATAAGGGTGTCATTTATGTATGTATGTTAAAGCCGACCGTTTGGAGTGGATGCTATAAGGATGTGGTACACCAGGTGTTCCGCGAGGGCCGCACCAAGGCGGTGGGCAACGTGCTGCAGCCGGAGCCCCATGCCGGGCGCCCCGCCGCACGCCGCGCGCCGCCCGCGCCCGCGCTCCTGCCGCACGACGCCGCGCAGGTGACTAAATATTTGAACACGCTTTAGGGCCCGTTTCACAATGGACAAGTAAGTTACTTTGCACTTCAATTGACATATATATTTTATATAAAAACTGTCAAATTATCTGCCAAGTAAGCTACTCAGGACCTAATTATTGATTGTGAAACAGGCCATTACACACATTATTGACACACTTGCAGACACATCTTAGTATGTTATTAACCCAACTGCTCGATGCCGTCGCTATTAATCCACACCCAAAAAAATCATTAGTCTTCTTCTCATTCCCGTATCCCGCTCTAGGCGGGCTCTGCACAACATGTTTTCTTCTTCCACTCCTCTCTATCCTTCATGAATGAGAAATTGGTTCTCATTCACTACTCTCGCTATCAAATCCCGCTTTAGAAAATCCATTCTTCTCATTTTTGGTATTCCTCTCCTTCGTCCTACCACGTTCATACCTAACATTATTCTGCCAACATAGCTTTACAGTCAGAGCCTGTTTCACAATCGACAAGTAAGTTCGAAGTAGCTTACTTTGCAGTTCAATTGCCATATATTTCGTATTACAACTGTCACATGATCTGCGAAGTAAGCTACATAGAACTTGTCGATTGTGAAACAGGCCCTAAGTGTAAAACTTTGCTAGCTAATTTATGTTAGATAATTTGATAATTTAGTTAGCTAATTTTTAAATAAATAAAATTCTTACAGCAGCAAGACACCGACATAACGGCGGCGGACTCCCCGTTCGAGGTGCAGAGCGAGAAGCGCGGGCGCAGACCCCGCAAGCGCCACGACAAGCCGCCCGACCACACGCCCGTCGCCGCCAACTGAGTCACTTCCACCGCAATAGATAGGCACAGAACACTCGGACAATGTTCCAAACACAACGAATTAATACAGTATAACAATACAATATCACAATTTGACTTGTGCACCTTTTCCAATATGATGTGGTTGACGGGCTTGAAATGGGTATTTTTTTATTAAAGAAACTCCTTAGCTTAACTGCTATTATAAAGGTTTTTGTTAATTTTACTTTTGCACAAAAGTGTGTCCAGTATCTTTTGTTTGAAATTAATATTTGGAAATTGCTGTTATTAATTGTAAGAGAAATTTTCATTTTTGTTAATAACAATTTGCACATTTTATATATTGCCCCCCCCCCCCCCCCTGGTTGCATAATAATAAGTTTGTGACCGAATAGTACACCCATACCTGTACCTATCTATTTGGATGTCATGAAACCACTACTGTTACTTATGAAAACCTATTTCTTAATACTTTTAGATTTGACTTGGAAATATAATTTAGACTATGTAGGTACAAAACTTCCATTTTTCTCCTATTTCTTGATTTTTCTAGCACAGCTAGACATGCCCATGATACACCAATTTTTGTGTAATGTTAAAAAATTATATTTAATTGTGATTCATAAGAAAATTTCGGCAATGTAAGTGATTTGAAAAGTTGACTCCATATTTTAATAGATGTTTAGTTTATAAACTTGTTTATAAAGTTTTCTAATAATAGGTCTTCTTTAATACAATGTAAAGCGGGTGTTCAGCTAGTTACACCTCGCTGCGATAGATGGCGCCACATGTATGATTCTTCGTTCGCGCCAGTGTGAAGTGTCAAAGTTAACAAATTATTGTTGTAGAATTTTCTTGAGTATTTAGTACAGATATCATTTTATTCTTGTGTTTCGGTTTCGAATTAGTTGGGCAATTAATTAGGCATTTCATTGTTTATAAGATCATTTTACACAGATTCCGGAGAGTATTTGTTCCTCTACTGATGGAATGTCTTATGGACTAAGAGATAATTGTGTTCCATCAAGGGGTAATGATATTTTAAATTACTCCCAGATTGGCCTATTTTGATTTTTAGGATCTCTATGATTCAAGTGTAATCCATATTCAAGCTGCTGCTCCCCTTTCTTTGCAAGTTTCCTCAATAATCTCATAATAGAAGGAGCAACAATTGCTACCAGTAGACAAGTTATCAATGATAAGCCAAAGTGTATTATAAGAGGGGGTAATTCTGTCCAAAAATCTTTCACTGGTTCATCAATTGAAGTTGAACGACGGTAATTGTTAAATTCGGAACTAGACCCATATAATTCGGAGTCACTGTATAATGCTTTCACATTTTTTGCCTCTGATTGTTCCACTAACTTCAGGTGATCTATAGTTATCTCAGGTATCATAATCCTTCCGGTTGAGGGAATAATTGCAGTTCCGTTTAAACCCGGTAACCAGTTCGCACTCTGAGAGAAATGAGTGATAGCAGGATGATGATAAAGAATTCCTGTAACCGGTTCAATCCATACAACCTCATTATTCTCAAATCTAATAGCTTTAAACATTCCATGAATAACATGAAGAGGGTCTACCAGATCAATTCTTGACATTGACTTTTCAGTATGATAAACTGAGTAACCTCCAAAATGTACATCACCTGTTGAGTATATATGTCCTGTGATATAATGTGCTATCTTAGTTGGTAGCTGAGGAGGATAGATATTCAGCCACTGACGATACTGATTCTCACAGATAGATTTTTGTAATAGTCCGAAGTTTCTATTAATCTGCTGAATAACGTAATTTTGTTCGTATCTGAGTTGAGCATAATCTAAAGATGTCTTCAAGCCACGAGAGAATTCCCACATGTTAGCATTTCGTTTTTTTCTCCTAGTATCCTTCTGCCCCTCTGTAACAAACTCATGAAATCTTTTAGTTGTATCATCCGGGTAATGGGGTGTTACTTGTCTTCTTTCTCTTATTGATGTTCTCTCTCTCCAGGGTCCTTTCCAGTTGGATGCTCCTGTATCCACTGATAACAAATAACCTCCCAGACTTTGAACAATTTCATAAACAGCTCCCTCATAGGAACACATGAGACCATCACTTTTAGGATTCAGTGAGAACTGTAAGTTGGAAATCGGAACAGACAATATCACGTTTCCAGATGTAGCATGGGATAATACAGCCGCCTTAACTCCATAAATCTTAAAAGGACAGTTGTCCTTTCTACCGATAGTTTGAGTATGTAGAATTCTATTAGAGTCTTTTAAAAGAGATGAAGTTAAAGCTATCCATTCTCCCGGTGGATTTCTCAATCCCCCATCAGGATACCTCAATAACCTAACTTTCTTCACATAAACCATTTCATACTCCCCTCTATGTTCATTTCTACACCAATAACATGAATACCGAGAGGAATAGTCAACATGATCATATTCCACAACTTGATTCTCTTGCAATCCCCAATAGTCAGTCAATGATTCTAATTTAGGGGATGGGTTCAGTTCCACTGTGGATCTTTTTCCTTCAGAACCTTTGTAAGTTCCCCAGAATTCCCATGTACAGAATGTCTCGATCTTCTCCTTCCAAACTAACAATCCCCATTCTGAAGAGGACTTAAGATCTAAACTCCATAATGTCACTGTGGCGGGATATTGTTCTTCCTCCACATTAAGAATATTTGAACAATCTGGTGGAACAGGATAAGGATGAAAAGTCACTGATGTATTTTCTCTGAACAAGTATAGATCGGACAGAGGTTTAATTTTGCTAGCATTCTGAGAATTGATTAAAATTCCATCAGGATAAGACAGATGATCAGCCCTCACATTATAAGTATTTACAAACATCCCTAGATATAATATCAACTGTAGTTGGGATGTAGAAAATTGAAGAGTAAACATAATCAATACTTGAATCTCAACCATCATAAATTCTTAAGGATAATTGTTTATTTGGTTTTTTAACATATAAACATTAGCTTAATCTATCTTACGAGTTGAATAAGGAGGAGGGGCAGTTGGAGGGAACCGATCTTCCTCATGTGAGTGAATAATTGCCTTCACTCTTGGAGATTTTGACCCTTTTAACTTTAACAGCAATTTTTCAAAACTCTTCTCATGATTATAATAAGGTTTTGCATTCTTAACTCCCATATAGTTCAAGAGATCATACTCAGTTTTGGTCAATGCAATCAATTTTTGGAAGCCATGGTTTCTAAGTGCTGACCTCTTATCATGAGAAAATGTTTGGAGAGTGAGTCTGTATTTGAGTGATATGATGAGGAGATTAAAAGATTGATTCATCAATTCCCAAGATCTTGTTCCCTCCATCTTCTTTATCTTCTGAGTAGAGGGAATACAAGATCCGTCGGTAAATCCAGTAAAGTCGCATATTGAAGACAACATATGACATGAAGATACACTGATAGGGTGCACATTGAGTGTATCTAGGATTCTCTCTTTCATGGATTTCCATACGTATCCTATGCATCCCGCCCAATCTTTTTTATCTTTGAAAGCTTCCATAAGCCATGAAAGAAACAGAGTTTCAATCAGCTGAGGTATAATTTTGGTGGGCATTTGACCTTCAATCTCAAGATTGAGATGATAAGAGACCATGAGGGGTTTGTACTCTATTGTGGGAGCGGTGATAGAGTCAGGGGAGTCTTGTGGAATAGGAATGAGGGGCCTCCTCATTAATTTTCTAAAAGCGGCCATGGCCTTCTTACTCGCTGAATTAGTTCTATTGGTTATGTTGACTGAATTTTATTAGAGTTTTTTATAAGCATAAAAATTATGAAACTAATTATATTTGTCTAAATCTAGTGTTATATACAAGGTAAACTTAGCCCAAATGTTAATTCGGAGCAAAATCTTTAGACCATTGATTGGGTTTTGTGGGTAGTATCACAGTAAGATTTTTAAGATATTGGAATTTCTCATCACGGGTCATCATATGATATTTTATTAATTGTTGATCTGTCTCTAATGCCTTGACGAGCAGCTTGAGATCCTTATTAAGAAGACCCTTGAGGGGACCTCCTATTTCTTGATTTTTCTAGCACAGCTAGACATGCCCATGATACACCAATTTTTGTGTAATGTTAAAAAATTATATTTAATTGTGATTCATAAGAAAATTTCGGCAATGTAAGTGATTTGAAAAGTTGACTCCATATTTTAATAGATGTTTAGTTTATAAACTTGTTTATAAAGTTTTCTAATAATAGGTCTTCTTTAATACAATGTAAAGCGGGTATTTATTAATAAATACATCTCGTATTACACAAGGTAAATAGTTACAGAACTCATTTACTTACACTAATTGCTACATTAATTTTTTCCAGTAATTATCCGTTACTTAAATTTGTGTATTGATACTATTTCTTTTCTAGTATTGACTGCTTTACAAACTACACTGGAGTTATCTAAATAAAAAAATTACACTGATATATTTTTATACAGCAATATTACTAATAAGTGAAAAAAGTAATAATCTATATATTTCAAAGTAGATATTGGTTTGGTTGAATATAAAAATAATTATTCTCGTTTTGAATCATTTGAGTGAGATTTTATGATTAAATACATGTTTGGTTTGTATTGAACACTTTTTTATTTTATAGTTTTATTTTATATTTAGAATTTGATCTGCTGATAGTAACAATTTTGAATTGAACTTTCATTTCGAAATTACATTTGTTTATTGAGAGAAAATGTACCAGAATGAATGTTATTCTTTCTCCTTAAAAGTGAAATTAAGCAATAGAAATGTGCACTGTTAGTGAGGCTAGCTGCTGTTGATATCGCTAAGTACCTATAATATTTCAGTATTTGATTATTAAAATACCATTTTAGAATGTGATCTTTTCTAGTTTAAGTAAGAGTATATTTTTATTTGTTCAGAGTGATAAAAATTAAATAGCTCAAAATATATTAATCTAATTATTTATTATATCCCATGTTTAATATATATAGTACAAAATTTACTAACTATTTATATTGATGAAATCATTTTTTAAGCTGCTTCTTGGCATCTGATATACCTTCTTTCATATGTTCACTAAACTTTTTTAAAAATGATATAAACCTATTAACCTTATGAGGATTCACATCAGCAAGTTTCTCTTTGCCTCGAAAGAATATAGAGACAGCCATTTGGGCAGCACGCCTCACAGGATAAGACTCTGCTATTCTTTGAATGAGGTGCTCATTGTTCGCTAAATACTTTAGCAGTGACCGTAGTGGCATTGTTACAGTTATCACTTAAATGAGGTTTCAAATGAGCACATATTACGATACTTTTGCAGTAATTCACGCTTCAGCCTCAATTGTGTTCTGAGTATTTCAGACTGCTTCAGTTGATCCTGTTTGTTATATTCGATGCCTGGTAAACGTTTAATCTGTAATTTAAATATATAGGATTAGGAAAGGTTAGGGTTATCTTTAAATCATAGTAATTTCTTTGATACATTACCTGAGATCTCGCTATATCAAATTTTTTTTGTAGTTCTAAAACCTTTTGACTGCAATCTTGCGACTCGCGATTTTTAGCCGAATTATCGTGAAAATCTCGTTCCACACTAAAACAATATTTTATTCTTGAATTATTGTGCGTATCAATTATTTTATCTTGATTCTGTTCCAATTATAGATGAATGAAAATACCTTCGTATGATTTCATATACAATGGGTAAAAAATCTACATCTACGTCGGGCACTGATAGGGGACTAAAATTAAAGTTTTGATCGGAATGATCTGTGTTATTTTCCATTATAAAATGTATCAACTCAAACTCAAAAATAAACTTGCCTAAAAACGTTAGCCCAGTCCAGAAATATCAAAGAAATGAAATGAGAATGAAAAAAAAGATAGTATTCTGTGATGATGAAAGTCACACTGACACAAAGAGTATATAATACACTACGTTTACACTGACATTTTGTTGTTTTCTGTTTGTTTTAATTTTATCTTTTAAGGAAGGGATCATGCCCATACAGCCATGTTTATAGTTTATTTTTTCTTGACGCATATTGCGAGAGTGCTTGCCATTGATTGAATGAACTCACCACGTCTAACACACACCACAACACTTACTTACACACACTATTGCACTGATTTCGCAACGGAACCTTATGAATCAAAATAACTTCACTGCACAAAGTCCACTCTGAAACAATTTCTGAATGATTGAAATAATAAAAACAATCTGATGCCATTGAAAGCCCGCCAAGCACTTTCGTTAAGGGCCTGGCAGACGGTCTATCAGCTTCAGGCATGCTCGTTAATTTTCTGTGTCTGTTGCTAGGTCAAATAAATGATAAAATATACACTTAGACATGACTGTATGGGCTAGACCAAAGAGTACAATGTAGAAAGGGCTAGACCCTTTGCCTGCCCTTAAATATAGGGAGAATTTAAGAAAAAAAAAATTGAGAGTGTTTGGCGCGTTTCGTGGTGTCAGTCAGATTTATTTTCACTAATTCAAAAATTGTTACAGAGTGGATTTTGTGCAGTGAAAGTGGTGTTATTTTGATGTACAAGCATCCGTGTTGATGTGCAATTATGCAGAATCATTGAAAATGAGTCTTGTGATGGTGTTTGATGTTGTGGTGAAAATCACGTAAAAAGTGGTTTTGCTCACTTCATCAGTCACCATCAAGAACTCTGTTACCATTCAATTCGCGCCAAGCACTCCCTAGATGCGTTATAATGTGTGACACCCATATTTTAACGTAATATTCATTTCATTCATAATTTCATCCACTCATTATTTCATGAAACTACAGATAAAATATACACTAAAGACATGGCTGTATGGGCTACACCTTTTGCCTTACCTAAAATATAGGGAGAATTTAACCAAAAAAAAAAATTTATCAAGCACCATCATGGACACTGTTACCATTCAATTCGCGCCAAGCACTCCCTAGATGCGTTAAAATGTGTGACACCCATATTTTAACGTAATATTCATTTCATTCATAATTTCATCCACTCATTATTTCATAAAACTACAGATAAAATATACACTAAAGACACCACACACCCTTTGCCTTCCCTAAAATATAGGGAGAATTTAAAACTAAAAAAAAATTACATATACGTCATTGTCAATGGTGTCACTGTCAGTCAGTCAAATTGAGTACCTATTCAGGCAAACAAAAATCCTATCTTTGATTGATAAAATCACAGGTTGAATGATGTCTTTTCGATTGTGTGTTCAATAAAGTATATTGTTTTTGAGTTATTTCAAGAGGTATTATATTTTTCACAATGGATGAAGTTGCAAAATTAGAGCATCTGTCTTTGGTGTCTAAGATATGTACAGAATTAGACAACCATCTAGGATTAAACGATAAAGATTTAGGTAAGAATATAAGTATCTTTAAAAATTGTCATAAATACTTTTATGTTTGGAAAAGGTTTTTAATTA
The DNA here is from genome assembly GCA_963931975.1 of Cataclysta lemnata. Lineage (NCBI taxonomy): Eukaryota > Metazoa > Arthropoda > Insecta > Lepidoptera > Crambidae > Cataclysta > Cataclysta lemnata. Next base: position 16,480,571 of record OZ008344.1, on the reverse strand, counting down.
TTTAGTTAGGTGCTTAATATTATTTAGCCGTTGGGTTTTATTCTAAAAATAACACCAATTGTTAATGTTTCAGCTGAATTCATCATAGATTTGGCTGACAAAAATCCTACGTTTGATGGTTTCAAAAAGGCTCTAATTGAAAATGGAGCAGAATTTTCAGATTCTTTTATGACAAACTTACTTCGCATAATTCAGCACATGAAACCTGCCAGAAATAATACAACTGAAGCAAATAAATCTGAAACTACAAGTAAGAATCCTCTTGCTACTAAATTCCCTGGATTAGCAATTGCAAATGAGAAGCCACCTACATTTTCTTCTGGTGATGAAAGTAGTGAAGATGAGACAGACCTCAAGAAAAATAAAAGGATTACCTCTAAAGATATTTTCAAAGATGAAAGTAAACCTAAAAAATTAGACCAAGTTGTGGACCAAGCTATGGCAGAATTAGAAGCCTTAGCACCATCAAATTCTTCAAAGAGTGAACAAAAAAAAGAAGATGTAAAAAAAAGTGCACTCGACTCTACAAAGGATATAAGTAAAAATCGAGATAGAAAAAGAGAAAGGTCAAGAGAAAGGAGTAGGCGTAGTAGAAGTAAGGACAAGCGGAGTCGCAGCAGAGAGCGTAGAAGCCGTAGTAGAGAGCGCCGGAGTCATAGTAGAGATAGAGACAGAAAAAGAAGATCAAGAAGTAGACACAGGCACAGATCACGTTCGAAAGACAGACTGAGCTCAAGATCACGAAGATCTAGATCCAGGGACAAACAACAGAGAAGCAGAAGGTCAAGGTCTCGAGGAAGGAGATCAAGGGATAGATCTCATTCAAGAGAAAAAGATGAGAGAAGTAGACATACTGATGCATTTAAGAAACCCAAAAGAAGAAGTGCAGAAGTTGAAATGAGTGATGATCCAGAATCAGGAAAGGTTTGTTATATATTATTTTTCTTAATAATATCCTGTACACACATTTCATGCCAGTGACACAATATTGCATCAATGCCATGCAATAACATCATCACTAACATTGAATATGTTAAACAATATTTTGTTTACTTTTGCTAATATGAATTGGATAGTATAAAAATAGAGTATTAAAATCTATAAAAGAATTAGTATTATAAAGAATAGTATGAATACATACAAGAACTAAAGTAATTGGAAAGGGATAGTAGGAGAGTGATCATCATCAATAGTTGGAGTATGAGATTTTTGAAGATTTATCTAATTTATTAATAATATTACAAAAATGTTACTAAAATAAAACATTATTTTGGTATTTGGTTATTAAACATCATATTATTATCACAATAATGATGACTGGCTTGGTTGAATGCTCAGATCGCTGGGTATTGGCCCAGAGGTCCTGGGTTAAAATCCTGGTCGGGCCAAATTTTGTGATGAACAGAAATATTTGTTTCAGATTCATGGATGTGTATATTTTTATGTACTATATTTTCAACATACAGAATTATTATGATATTTTGTTTCAGATTTACTCCGGCCGTGTTGCTAACATCGTACCATTCGGTTGTTTCGTACAAATAGAAGGGGTAAGGAAAAGATGGGAGGGCTTAGTTCATATATCACAACTGCGTGCGGAGGGCAGGGTTACTAATGTTTCTGATGTTGTTTCAAGAGGAGACAAAGTAAAGGCAAGTAATCATTTTTAATTTCAATAATTTTTATTCTACACTATCATTTGTGTTTTTAGTCTGAATATTTAATTGTAACATTCTTACAGGTTAAAGTCCTGTCTATAACTGGTCAAAAGGTTTCCCTGACCATGAAAGATGTCTGCCAAGAGACAGGCAAAGATTTGAATCCAGCATCACATGCGCATTTGGAGGTAAGTGTGATTATAAATATTACAAATAAAATGCTTACAAATCTGTGTATTAAAACTCGTTATATAAAATCAATATGATTAGCGACTGTTAAGAATATGTGATTGAATACATTAGGCAATATGGGTCGAATCCCGTTGCCTTGTGCTTTTCTGTAAACTGTAAGTTGTCAAAAACAAACTATTCACTTTCCTTCCGGTGTGTGCTATGATGAAGACAAGATGTTGTAGTCCCAAGAAAGATAAGTTGATTGTAAAAGTGCATGAAGAATAAAGTTGTTAAGTCAAGCAAACCCGCGTTTCATATTTTTCCGCCCATATATTAACATGGTAGCAGAGCGTGGTTAAAAATATGAAACGCGGCTTTGCTTGACTTAACAACTTTATTCTTCATGCACTTTTACAATCAACTTATCTTTCTTGGGACTACAACATCTTGTCTTCATCATAGCACACACCGGAAGGAAAGTGAATAGTTTGTTTTTGACAACTTACAGTTTACAGAAAAGCACAAGGCAACGGGATTCGACCCATATTGCCTAATGTATTCAATCACATATTCTTAACAGCGACTTTGAAAAAATTGGTATTAAGTACTCATTTTTATTTTTATTTTATATCTAAGACACATCAAGATTGTTTACATTTTGTCTCTTGCTATAATGGCTTTACTTTAGTATCCGTAACACAAGTCCTTTTGCTGCTTACTTTAGACTAGAACTAGAAGATAGGTGTCAGTGTAAGAAATCATTCTCGCTCTCAGATTGTTTACATTTCGTCTCCGGCTAGAATGTCTGTAGTTTAGTTTAACTGTTTTCTCAATAGGCAGAACGCGAAGGCCGCAATCCTGACCGGCCGCTGGCCAATGCGACTGTCCTCGCAGGCCTCCAGGGCGGTCTCGACCCCGATGAAGACTCCAGTCGGAAGCGCGTCACCAGAATCTCAAGTCCTGAGCGTTGGGAGATAAAACAAGTAACTTAAATTCTTACATATAGATATGTATATATACCGCTATTTTTAAAAGTACACAATATATTATATAAATTAACTGTTTCGTATACAATCAGTAATGCAATTTTATATGGAGCAGCTAATTTCATTATGTATCGCGATTTCATTGTTGGTCCATTAATAAAACATGTTTGATAAATGAGAGACAAAATTATAAAAATTTATCAATGTGTACAGAACCAACCAACCATATAAATACTGTATTAGTTATGCAATAAACTATATTCTAAACAAAAACATAGTTATGCAAAAAATAAATTAGATACAATCCATAAGATTCCGACCGTGTTGGGTCTCAGTCCTACGTACCCGCTGCCAGTCAGGGGCTAGTCCTTGGGGTAGCTCCCTACCTCAACCAACCAGCTACTTTCCAGGACTCCATGGAGTAGATCCTATTTAACAAACCTGTACATGTGGGAAGCAGGACACTACTTACAAGCTCACGCTACCCGCTCGAGGATAATGGTCCTTCGATCCGGATAAAATTTTTCAAAATATATTTGGATAACGCCTCGTGTAGGAAAAGGGAAAGTCGTAGTTTTATGTATATTCAAATAATTATTGTGGTTTCAGATGATATCGTCGGGGGTCATTGACAAAAGCGAGCTGCCCGACTTCGATGAGGAGACAGGCCTCCTCCCGAAAGACGAGGACGGCGAAGCCGACATCGAAATCGAGCTGGTCGAAGACGAACCACCGTTTTTGCAAGGACACGGACGTGCATTGCACGAGCTGTCTCCTGTGAGAATAGTCAAAAATCCCGACGGCTCTTTGGCCCAGGCTGCCATGATGCAGAGTGCGCTCGCTAAAGAGAGGAGAGAGCAGAAAATGATACAGAGGGAGCAAGAGATGGAGAGTCTACCGACGGGCCTGAACAAGAACTGGATAGATCCCCTCCCGGAGGCCGACGGTAGAGCGTTAGCTGCTAACATGAGAGGCACCGGTATCACACCACAAGACTTGCCCGAATGGAAGAAGCACGTTATTGGTGGCAAGAAGTCCTCGTTTGGCAAGAAGACCAACCTTTCGCTGTTAGAGCAACGGCAGTCGTTGCCCATCTACAAATTGAGGGATGAATTGACCAAGGTGAGTAGTTGTAATTAGCAATAATTAGGAATTGTCTTATTCTTTTAATTCAAATCACCCCAACCTCTACTGACAATGAGTGGGCAGTAGCATTCCTCTTATGCTTACTAGCAATGTATTGCGGTTTCCGTGCCCGATAAATGGAAATAGGCTGAAAAATTATAGTGTTCGGGAACAAGATCCCGATCAAGACTGTAATTTTTCGAACATTTTCTAACCACAAATTGCTTTGTGATAATTTATCTAACATTTATATTTCAATGTTGAAATAAAAATCAAAATTATAATTAATTTAACTAAACTGAATTAATTAAAAAGAAAAAATACAGACTCAGATTAGAATGTAAAGTTTTAGGTGAGTGAAAACATTATCGCTCTAGACGAGAGGTATTCAAAAAGGAAATACGTATAGGCATTAGTCGCGCCGCGTATCGGTAATTCAGAATCTTCTTAAGCACTTTTAAAAGCTACCAGTAGGGTAGCTCTTTATCTAAGTTTTTCTGCGAGTTCTAATAATGATATTAGACTGTTTTACCTTGTTGGAATGATGATGAAACGTAGATATTTTTAAAGGAGTCATTAATATAATACAAATTATCAGAAAGAGTAATTGGCAATTATGTTCTCACTAGTGGTCACCGGAGGCTTCGCTCGCGTTAATGTCGGTTATTATATTATTATAGCCTTCCTCGTGAAATGGACTATCCAACACAAAAATAATTTTTCAATATGAACCAGTAGTTTGTAAGATTAGCGCGTTCAACAAAACATACAAACTCTTCAACTTTATAATATTTCGTCTTCTTCTTCCTGCCCTCATCCCGCTCTAGCCGGCGTCGGCACAACGTGTTTTCTTATTCTACTCCTCTCTATCCTTCACCAATTTCTCATCCACGCCTCTCGCTATCATATCTTCCTTTACACAATCAATCCATCTTTACTTTGGTCTTCCTCTCCTTCTACGTCCTTCCACATTCAAACCTAAAATTCTTTTGCCAACATAGCTTTCATCTGTTCTCATAACATGACCAAACCATCCAAGTCTATCACTCCGCATTATCTCAGTCACTGGCACTACTTTCAAACTTCCCCTGATATACTCATTCCTTATCTTGTCTCTCCGTGTCACACCACACATTCATCTTAACATACGCATCTCTGTTCATCATCTTTCATTAGTCTTTTTTATAGCCCAACACTCTGATCCATACATGACAAAAGCATTATAGTAGATTTTCCATCAAGTGCACAAAACGAATCATTTTTGTCCGAGACTTTTAGCAGCCCGAGCCGAAGGCGAGGGCTGATAGTAATGTCGAGGATAAAAATGTTTTTGTGGACGAGTTAGAAACTCTGCTTTTCACTTCGATTGCGAGGAAATAAAACAGTAATTTATCTTAACATTTCCTAAAATTCAAACTAAAATTAGTACAGTTTTGAATACTGAAGGAAATTGTTTTTCCCATTGATATTAGGCTTGGGCTGCAGACCTATACAGCCAAGTATTAAATTAATTTTAAAATAATAATTTTCTTAAATTAATTTAATACTTACCGTACCTACTTGAATTGAAATTTTAATATCTTTTATGTCTTAAAAAACACATTAGGCAAATAAATTTAAGTAAATATTAAAAAATAACAAATTCTATGTCTGAATTTCTTATTGAGTTTGGCTGCATAGCTCATTTTCTTTGCCTTAATATAGATACTTTTATGATTAGATACGTTAATGCTCTAGAGCACAAAAATCGATTTTGTGCAGCCTATATCCTGCACAAACAAGCACTTTCAGAGCATGAGAAGTGAAAATAATATTAGTATACCAAGATTAATACATAGGTGACTTGTTCCCCCAGGCGGTCGCGGACAACCAGATCCTGATCGTGATCGGCGAGACGGGCTCCGGCAAGACGACCCAGATCACGCAGTACCTGGCCGAGTGCGGGCTGACGGCGCGGGGCAAGATCGCCTGCACCCAGCCGAGGCGCGTGGCCGCCATGTCGGTGGCCAAGCGCGTGGCCGAGGAGTTCGGCTGCCGGCTCGGCCAGGAGGTGGGCTACACCATCCGCTTCGAGGACTGCACCAGCCCGGAGACCGTCATCAAGTAGGTCGAATGGAAAGCAACCTTATCGTACCGACCACTAGGGTCGCAGGTCGCTTGTACTCAACCGGGGCGCGTGGCCGACGAGTTCGGCTGCCGGCTCGGCCAGGAGGTGGGCTACACCATCCGCTTCGAGGACTGCACCAGCCCGGAGACCGTCATCAAGTAGGTCGAATGGAAAGCAACCTTATCGTACCGACCACTAGGGTCGCAGGTCGCTTGTACTCAACCGGGGCGCGTGGCCGACGAGTTCGGCTGCCGGCTCGGCCAGGAGGTGGGCTACACCATCCGCTTCGAGGACTGCACCAGCCCGGAGACCGTCATCAAGTAGGTCGAATGGAATGCAACCTTATCGTACCGACCACTAGGGTCGCAGGTCGCTTGTACTCAACCGGGGCGCGTGGCCGACGAGTTCGGCTGCCGGCTCGGCCAGGAGGTGGGCTACACCATCCGCTTCGAGGACTGCACCAGCCCGGAGACCGTCATCAAGTATGAACTATTGGAAATTAGAATACAGATAACAAAATACCTAAATGTAATTGGCTACGCGTACTGGAAATCTTACTCCTTGTTCGGGGTGACCAGGAAGTAGGATTTCCATACCTCGGGCTATGATCTTATATATCTTACCTCGGGCTATGATCTTACCTCGGGCGATAAATAAAAGCCTTTTATCGCCCTTGGTATACAATACACTATTGTTTCTCTTTTGTGTTGTCTCAATAAATGTGTCTTGTTTTCTTCTTCTTTCTTGTAGATGTTCCTTGTTGATTTAATTTTACGCGTAGTTATGACGTCATTTGGTGCTTACTTCTGGCTCTTTTTATATGAAAACAACTTAATTTAAATAAATGAAAATAATGCATACACACATACGTCACGCCTTTCTTCCACAGGGGTAGGAAGTGATCACTTCTTTTCGTTTGCTACAATCCTTACATACGTCTATCGCGTCAGTTTCGAGAACAGAGATAGAAATCATGACCCCAATCTCTTTAAATTCCGACCGATTAGGCTGTTTTAATTGTCTTGCCCCAGATACAAGTCACCGTTAACCTTTCTCTATGCCACCATTATGAACAGATGAACATTCTAAACCTGTGCCATCTCCGCCCTTTACAGGTACATGACAGACGGCATGCTGCTCCGCGAGTGCCTCATGGACCTCGACCTGAAGTCGTACTCCGTGATAATGCTTGACGAAGCGCACGAGCGTACCATCCATACCGACGTTTTATTCGGTCTGCTCAAGCAAGCCGTCCAGAAACGACCTGAACTCAAACTCATCGTCACCTCAGCCACTCTGGACGCAGTCAAATTCTCCCAGTACTTCTTTGAAGCTCCCATCTTCACGATACCCGGAAGAACGTTCCCTGTAGAGGTCCTGTACACTAAGGAACCGGAGACGGACTATCTGGACGCGTCTCTCATCACTGTAATGCAGATCCATCTCAGGGAACCTCCTGGAGATATCTTGCTGTTCTTGACGGGTCAGGAGGAGATAGACACGGCTTGCGAGATCCTCTACGAGAGGATGAAGTCCCTAGGGCCGGATGTTCCTGAGCTGATCATCTTGCCCGTGTACTCCGCCCTGCCTTCAGAGATGCAGACCCGCATCTTCGAGCCTGCGCCCCCTGGCTCTAGGAAGGTGGTCATAGCCACCAATATAGCTGAGACGTCGCTGACCATAGACGGTATATACTACGTGGTCGACCCCGGCTTTGTGAAGCAGAAGGTGTACAACTCGAAGACCGGCATGGATTCGCTGGTTGTGACGCCCATTTCGCAGGTAATTTGAGGATCTGGGGTGTTGGTGATAAGTTTTTTTTAAGTTAGACAGGAAAGCTCTTGGATTGATGATAAGGGCCGGAGATGGAATCGTCTGTAACCGTTAACCACAAAGGGGCTGACTATCTTGTCACAAATTGTCACACAGCATTATTGTGTTCCGATAATTTGTGATGAGATAGCCGGCCCCTCTGTGGTTGAGGGTTGCAGGTGAAGCTCGATTCCATCTTCATATTATTATAATTATGGCGACAGATTTTGATGAGAAGGTAGTAGCTAGCCAGGCGGACCTAAAAAAGTCTTACCACCAACCAATTCTAGTACAAATTTGTACTCTCCAGGGGATTGAACCCGGGACCTCGAAATCTGATTCCGGTGGGCAAAAGTTCAGTTTGTTTCGGTACTATATCTTCTTATCATCTCGGCAGCAAACCTATGTTTTATATGAAGTGCCAAGTTAGTATTTTTCATTTATGAAATCTTCCTTTAAAGAATGAACCAATGTACCTAACATTTACAAATATCGCGACAGTAGAATAAAAACTTAAAAATCATTTTTTATCAATGTATTGAGTTATGTTAAATATTGAGTTACTTGTTTGTGGTGTTAACTATCTAATCCCGCGAGGCTGTTAGTGTTTACAAATATTATGTTACAAGTATTTTGTATATTTTGCACCAGCCCGGCTAGCTTGACACCGAAACACTATATGATATAGCCCTTATCGCTTCAAACTGTTAAAAATCCAATGATTTTTTTAAAGTTCAAAGCGACAAATGGCTATAACATATAGCCTATAAAGCTTTAACTTACAGATATCGCCATTATTATCGCTTTGAACTGTTAAAAACCCAATGATTATTTACAGTTCAAATGAATAAAAGGCTCTATAGCCTGCTACCAATGTATGATATCGTGTTCCGGTGGTCATGCTAGCCGGGCTGGTGCAAAATATACAAAATACTTGTAATATATTTGTAACACACCAACAGCCTCGTAGAATTAGAGAGTTGACATCATGTTTAACACATTGAAAGATGTTTTGATATGTGATGTGTGACGTTGGACCGTAGGCGGCAGCGAAGCAGCGAGCCGGCCGCGCCGGGCGCACGGGCCCCGGCAAGTGCTACCGGCTGTACACGGAGCGCGCGTACCGGGACGAGATGCTGCCCACGCCCGTGCCCGAGATACAGCGGACCAACCTCGCCACCACGGTCAGTACCCAGCGGTAGTGCATCATAAATCACGCCTTTTTTTACAAATACTCGTTATTCAAAATAGGTTATCATTCATACACAATTTATAGTAGATTTTCCATCTAGTGCACAAAATGTATCAAAAATGGTTTTGTGGACTAGAAACTCTGCTTTTCACTTCGATTGCGAGGAAATAAAACAGTAGTTTATAATAACGCTTCTTAAAATTCAAACTAAAATTAGTATTAGTACAGTTTTGAATACTGAAGGAAATTGTTTTTCCAATTTATATAAGGCTTGGGCTGCAGACCTATACAGCCAAGTATTAATTTAATTTTGAAATAATAATTTTATTAAATTAACCTAAACCTACTGTAGGTTTAGGTTAACTTGAATTAAAATTATAATATCTTTTATGTCTTAAAAAATACATTAGGCTAATAAATAATAATTATATCTCTAAATTTCTTAATGTGTTTGGCTGCATGGCTCATTTTCTTTGCCTTAATATAGAAACATTTATGAGTATACACGTTTATGCTCTAGAGCACAAAATTCGATTTTGTGCAGCCTTTAACCTGCACAAATAAGCACTTTCAGAGCACGAGAAGTGAAAAGGTTATTGATTCGCTCGCCGGTGCACACGTTCTGTCGCGCATCTTCTCTCTCGCTCGGCCTGTGCGTGCGTTCCGTTCGGTCGCCCTGCCGACCGCCCCCGCTCTCGCGATAGGTCACCGCTTGGTGGTGTACCTGCGACAAAGTTTGTCCTATTGAAAAGTCCACGCAGTAATAGTGCCGTGTGCAAGGCCCCCCGCCTGGCACACGGCACTATTACTGCCCCGACTGCCCGATCACCCCCTTTTGGGGTGAGTAATTTTAGGAAGGACCGGAACCATTGGCCTTCTTGGTGGCCCCTAGTCAACCCCTGTCTAGTCCCCTTGACGTTGCTCCGCCGTCACATTCATGAATTCCTGCAGCCGTTCCGGCTGCATATAGAAAGACACGTTTCCTAAATCAAGTTTTAGCGGAGGACCACTCCCAGTACACGCACTCTGTTCGAGGTACTCACCACACGTTGGAACACATATCTTCATGTCTTACTGACATGGAGGGTACTACACTCTATCCGCACGAGGGCATCAAAACCCCTACCCGCAAGCCACCGGGAATACATTCTCTTTCTGGAAAGAGATTTATCCCCAGTGCCTGCAGGCGTTTTTAGCGGCTTCGCCTTCTGCGGCCGCCCGCACCCTCAATTCCTGTCATGACCTTTTATTTCAAACCACACCTTTCTCTTATTTTTGTTCTATGTTATTGAGAATCTCTTTGTTCTGGCCGTGTCAGGTGCTGCAACTGAAGACGATGGGCATCAACGACCTGCTGCACTTCGACTTCATGGACGCGCCGCCCGTGGAGTCGCTCATCATGGCGCTGGAGCAGCTGCACTCGCTGTCCGCGCTCGACTCCGAGGGGCTGCTCACCAGGCTGGGCCGCAGGGTGAGTACTGCCCACATCTTCTTCTTCTTCCTGCCCTCATCCCGCTCTAGGCGGGGTCGGCACAACATGTTTTCTTCTTCCACTCCTCTCTATCCTTCATCAATTTCTCATCCACTCCTCTCGCTATCTTATCCTCCTTTACACAATCCACCCATCTTTGTACTGTCCACATGATGATGATGGAGATAATACACCAAAGGCAATAACATAAAACAAAGAATGTCTCAGAGCGCAAGTATTTGACGCTCGAGTTAAGGCGAGGGTGATAAATATGCGATCTGAGGCTTTCTTATTTCGCCCGAGGTGACACCATAGTTTTATGTCATCCCCTGACCAGGATGTGGGATTTTCCGTTCGCGACGCGGACCTTTTATACTTTAACATCCAAAGCAAGTTATATTTAAGTTGGCTATACCTCTTGTAAGTAGATCTTCTCCCTGCCCTGTTTCTAGCCCATCTGGGGTCGGCGCAGCATGTTTCCTCTTTCTTTAATTTCGGACAAACGTCATCAAGCCATCCACTCCCTTTTGATTCATATCATCCATCACAAAAATATATAGAAAAGAGAGAGAAAGGTGCTCGTTAAAAATTAATATATAGAAAAGAGACTGAACGGATCATGTCGAGAGACCGATGAACGGAGAGAGTGATGGGAATGACAACATTCCAATCCGAACTGCTCAAGGTTTTGTCTTAGGTTTTACAACCGGCCGCCAGCCTGACACCAAGCCTCTTTGGGTACACCTCTTGTAAGTACATCAACTATGTTAAATGTTCTCACCCTAACGTGTTCCCCCGCAGATGGCAGAGTTCCCCCTGGAGCCGAACCTGTCCAAGATCCTGATCATGTCGGTGGCGCTTCAGTGCTCGGACGAGATCCTGACCATAGTGTCGATGTTGAGCGTGCAGAACGTGTTCTACAGACCCAAGGACAAGCAGGCGCTCGCCGACCAGAAGAAAGCCAAGTTCAACCAACCAGAGGGTGACCATCTGACCCTCCTAGCGGTGTACAACAGTTGGCGCAACAACAAGTTTTCCAACGCGTGGTGCTACGAGAATTTCGTGCAGATCCGCACGCTGAAAAGGGCGCAGGACGTCAGGAAGCAGCTGCTGGGGATCATGGACAGGTCAGTACGAATGGGATTGATGGAATGCCGCGTGGGTTACGCTAGGGCAGTATGTAATAGGGGATCGGACAGTAGTCAGATTAAAATGTAAAATGTACTTAGATAACAGTAGATTTTCCATCAAGTGCACAAAACGAATCATTTTTGTCCGAGACTTTTAGCAGCCCGAGCCGGAGGCGAGGGCTGATAGTAATGTCGAGGATAAAAATGGTTTTTGTGGACGAGTTAGAAACTCTGCTTTTCACTTCGATTGCGAGGAAATAAAACAGTAGTTTATCATAACATTTCTTAAAATTCATACTAAAATTATTACAGTTTTGAATACTGAAGGAAATTGATTTTCCCAGTGATATTAGGCTTGGGCTGCAGACCTATACAGCTAAGTATTAAATTAATTTTGATGTTAATAATTTTCTTAAATTATTTTAATAACCTACCGCACCTACTTGAATTAAAATTTTAATATCTTTTATGTCTTAAAAAACACATTAGGCAAATAAATTTGAGTAAATATTACAAAATAACAAATTCTATCTCTGAATTTCTTATTGTATTTGGGTGCATGGCTCATTTTCTTTACCTTAATATAGACACATTTATGAGTAGATACGTTAACGTGCGTTAACGTTACGTGCTCTAGAGCACAAAATTCGATTTTGTGCAGCCTATATCCTGCACAAATAAGTACTTTCAGAGCATGAGAAGTGAAAAAGAAATTAACCCCCGAATACAGAAACGCTATTCAAAGTTTAAGTCCCGCTTAACATTTAAGTATTGTCAAAATTGACGTTTTTCCATACAAATTCTGACACTTAATTTTTTAAGCAGTCCCCTAAATTTGAGTAGCGTTTCTGTATTCGGGGGTTACTGTATTATAATAGTTTATCAAATGGCAGCGTTCCTCTTATACCACCTAGCAATGTACTGCAACTTTGTGCCTGCTAACGTGGGTATTAGTTCTGTGTCTATTGACTGTACATTGGTGCGTTGCAGACACAAATTGGACGTGGTGTCGGCCGGCAAGAACACCGTTCGCATCCAGAAGACGATCTGCTCCGGGTTCTTCCGGAACGCGGCCAAGAAGGACCCCCAGGAGGGGTACCGCACCCTGGTGGACAGCCAGGTGGTGTACATCCATCCGTCCAGCGCGCTCTTCAACCGGCAGCCGGAGTGGTATGTTTTGGTCATGGTTCATTTATCTAATATACATACACATACATACATGAGACGAAAACTTTAACCATGCCATGGATTCACCGTGCGGGTGCCGGGTCCATGTGTGGCAGAGAGGGGAGTTAGTGGCAGCGCTTGGGACTTGTGACCCAAGTTTAAGGTTTAAGGGATACATAAATTACGCCTATATCCCCGTAGCCGCCTATATTTATCTAGTATAGCCATAAAATAAGCCCTTACTTTGGACTAGTATCTATTTTTATTCTGACACCTATCATCTAGCCGCTAGATTAATACGTGTCAGATTTTTTTTTAGAAATAATAATAATTTTAAGCCACGGGTAAGAGCAGCGATGAGTAATGGGCAGCAGCGTTTCTCTTATATCTCTAAGCGATTTACTGTGATTGTCATGCCCGAGTGATGGCAATAGGCTCGCTCCCTATTACGTGGCACCCAACATAATTGGTGAAACGTGGCTGTTAATTCCCCTCTGCCTACGTCTTTGGAGATATAGGCGTGATTTATGTATGTATGTAATATTTATCAGAAAAAAAATTAGTTTTACCATTTATCAATTTGGTATCAAAAAATTTATCAATATGGTTTAATTTCAGATACATATTTAGATTCACCACATACAGGTTGATCTTAGGTTGACAGTTTTGTACACCATTCATTTGCTCGCGCAGGGTAATCTACCACGAGCTAGTGCAGACCACCAAGGAGTACATGCGGGAGGTGACCACGATAGACCCCAAGTGGCTGGTGGAGTTCGCGCCAGCGTTCTTCAAATTCTCGGACCCCACGAAGCTGTCGAAGTTCAAGAAGAACCAGCGGCTGGAGCCACTCTACAACAAATACGAGGAACCCAACGCCTGGAGGATATCGCGGGTGCGGCGAAGAAGGAATTAAGGGCCATCGCTGCGGGGGGTGCTTGTTAATAAATTTGAGAGGAGTTATTGTGTCTTTCATTCGCCTGATTTTTAGTAATTGAGGTACAAAATTTATAAATGAAAAATCTAAGTTAGCAATTTAGTTGTGGCTTTTGGTCCCAAATGTATGAGTTGAATTGGAAAATATTTTTCCATTTTGAAAAGATTACTTGTTACGGTGCCAAAGCCAAAGGGGTAGAATGAAATCCGATTAAAAATATTATTTTGAATATTGTTCAGTCGACTAATTGTATACTTTTGCATCCATGATGGCGTCCTAATGACTGGCACAAATTTGACTTCTGACAGGCACATAAGTCTCCCTATATTCTTCCAACCATAGGGAAGGCCCGTGCCCCCAGTAGTGGGGACATTAAAGGGATGATGATGAGGCACATAGTAACTGTAACCAACACCTACATGGATTTCGAGAGAATCGTATTTTAGGGCAACCGAAGGACATAGATAATGAATGAGAAAACCATCGAGATACGTGTCCTGTAGGCTTATTCGCTAACTTTTTTTGACAGCTGAAAGTGATGATCACCGAACTATTTACTTATCCATTACTACTTTACTATAATGCCATTGTGACACTTGTCCTGTGATAACAGCAATGTATTCGTAAATAGTTCGGTGAGCATCACTTTCAACTGTCAAAAAAAGTTAGGGAATAGGTCTACAGGATTATTGTCTAACATTGGATCAACGTAGCGAAATGTGGGTGTTGTTAATGCACCTCTGTTTGCCCTTTATGTATAAAGGGCCTGTTTCACAATTGACAAGTTAGTTCGAAGTAGCTTACTTCGTTGATCATTTGACGGTTGGAATATTAAAAATTTATGTTATTTGAACCGCAAAGAAAGCTTACGTAACTTCGAACTTACTTGTCGATTGTGAAACAGGCCCTAAGAAGACAAGTAAAGATTGTTAAATAAATATTAATATTATTTAAGTACATACTATTCAATATCAACTTGAAGGAGGTTTAATATAAACAAAATAGGTATCTTTGCGTTTCGTTTCATATATGATGCGTACTAAACGTAACTTTACGTACACCTAACTGTGCTGTGTGTGACGTTCCTTCTGTCATCCATCAGTATTATGCAAATGTCAATGTCCAATCTAGGAGGACTGTTTTTTGGACGCTAATTTCTATTTAAAATTTTTAAATAACGCTGTGGTGAAACCTGTGAAATATAATTGCTGGGATATGAAAATTTTTGATAATGAAAAAAATTCAAAACAATTATGATTTTTTGTATTCTGCAAATTGACTGCTAAAAATAGATATGGATTTCTTTTCAGAGATAATCGGTGAAACTGTTATTTTGGGAGTTGATTCTCTGATTCTTGGGTTTTGTGTGAATCAACTTAGCAAGTGTAAACATATTCTTAATGCACTACAAGTAAGTTACATTACATTGTTATTTTGGTAGAGCATATACTCAAAATAAACAATCACTGAAGCAATATATTCTTGCATTTCAGACTGCCCCAGTGTTAGACATAGACAACACTCTTAATAAAGAAATAAATAAGTATGCCAATAATACTATCCCATACGTTGTAATAAGAGGCCTTGTGAAACCTTTGGGAAATCCAATTGTCAGTAATTACAATAACTCTGTTACAGGAGTAGTTCAAAGGTGAGATGTTGCTTGGAACAAAGGTCGACTATTTGAAGGGAGTCTTAAAGGATCAAATAACTTTTGAATGAATTAAAAACGTTGATAATGTTCCCTACCCATGTGATTTCAGATTAACAATTAAAGAACATGTGATAGCTAGAACTTCAGCCGGCTTCTGGTCAGACCAGACCCGCACAATTCATGAGGTCTGCAACTCTACACCGTTTGTTCTCAATAATGGAAAATACAGTGTTGAAGTGGTGGATGCCCTCACTGCAGATTTACTTGGTATGAATAAGTATTTGAATAGGAAACAATAAAAAAATTATTATTTGGTGTCTTCGAAAGAAAGGAATGAAAGGAGAATGAAAAATGATTGTAGGCCTACCATCAAAAAAGTCTATTAAAAAAGGGCCAGGTCAAGAGTACCCTAAACCAACAGGTATTAATGAGATTGAATGAAGCGAAATAAATATATAAGGATTGTGGAAAGAAGTGATCTCTGCCTACTCTTATGGGAGAAAAGCGAGACATATGCATGTATAAATTTATGAACATCATAATTATGTAATTATCATACTGCCTATTTGTAGTTCTTTTAATTGAGTGTTATCTCTTGCAATGTTACAGATATGGATGTTATATCAGATAAATTTGAACCTATGTCTCCTGGTGTCATTGATCATGTGTGGGGTTTCTTTTCTGGAGTACGGCAGCGGGGCCTACAAACTATGGAGGAAATGCTGCGTGATGGTTGCTACATTACGGCCATTGGAGAGCTTAGCAGAAGTAAAACTGGCAAATTAAAAATACAACCACCGAAAGACAGTTTACCGTTATACTTGACAACGGCAACCAAATCAAGTTTATTGAAAAGATTGTCTAGTTCCAGAGATTTCTTGAGGTATTTTTTCACAATCTGACTTTTTTACTAAGCAGAATTTCCATTGATCCAAAATACATTTAGCAGAATACAATACTGTGCTGTACATATAATATACTGCGATTTATGTGCCTTGGAGATGGCAATAGACATGGGACCTAAATTTATTAGTGAAAAGTGGGTGTCAATTTACCTCTGCCTACCTCTTCTACCTCTCTAATAGGTCTGATTTATGTATGTAAATAATTGAAAAAATGTTTTTAAGTTTATACAATTAAGTAGGTAAAGAGGCAATAAACACCATGACTCTTTGAATGACACAAACTAGTAACAAGTAGAATCATATCATGATATTTTTAAAGAGCATTGATAGCTATTAGTGCCCCAGTTGTTTGTGTCATTCAATCAAGAGGACGTCTTTAATTGACACGGTTGTACTGAGCGTTGCCTCTTTGGGAATGTTTGTGACTACAATGTGAGTTCTTGTACTGTTTTTTCTCAACTTTTCTAATAGAATTAAGATGTATTGAAATTCGACAGCTTGTTTTCTAGTAGCAATTTTGGTACCATTATTGACCCCAGCAGTTGTTAAAATTTTAATAACAGTGTTTTGTTTTTTTTCTGCTAGAGTTTTACTAGTTGTTTTCGGATCGATTGCCGCCGTGGCGTCGTGTCGTATCGTCTATAAATACATTAAAAGACGCCGGCGACGTGCTGAAGAAGACGCGTTTAAAAAGCAGCTAGCACTCGGCAGGAAAGAGAGGAGAGCTCAAGCACGGGATAATAACTTGACAGACTTGCAACTGTGTGTAGTGTGCACAGAGAACCCAAAGGAGGTCAGTTCTTTATTTGATTCTTTATTTGAACAAATCTTCAAAATACATTCCTAAGGCGCATCATATCCAATTCTTGAAATGTCCAACTGTGCAATTCCCAATTGGTCCCGTCAGTACGCAATTCGGGGGCGTCCTTGATTACGAGATGCATTTTTAACGACATCCAACTGAGAATCGGCTCAAAGTAATAATTTTATCAGAAAAACCTTTACAGATCTGTATAAAAATATGTATACGAAATACGCCTGTTTATGCCCTGTTTCCACTATAAAACATTGTTAATATACATAATAAACATGTTCTTATGTAAAACAATGTCATAAGATTTATAAATAATTGGAATCAAAGTACTAATAAAAGAGACAATTTGCGATTTGGACATAATGCGCCCAAACGAATACACACATCTTTACTATATGATTAGGTATAGATTACTCTGATTTATATTCCTAATTAGCCTTAAAATTGTATAGAAACTTTAAATATTTCTATTATATTACTAATTTTCATATCATTATTTTTGCAGGTAATATTACTTCCATGTGGTCATGTATGTTTATGTGAAGACTGCTCAGAAATTATTAATGATAACTGTCCTGTGTGTCGTGAGAAGATAGAGGCTCGTGCACCAGCATTTATTACATAAATAATTTATGCAGTATCAATAATTTCATGTCAAATAGGTACAATAGTGTAGGTATGTGATATTATAATTTATAGATTGAGAAATAACTCAGTCCAATAGTTTTATAAAATGATTCAGATGTTTTATTTATGTTAACATGCATGTATTTACTGAATGGAAATTGAACCCTGGTAGAAAAATGCCATTTATAAAATTATAAGTATTTGATTGTTTTATTTATCAAAATCCTATTTGCAGTGACCCCATTTTGCCACATCCACTTGAACATGAATCTTCTTGTTCCACAAATACCTGCTCTTCATCTGAATCATGTATTCTATCTGCATCATCTTGTATTGGTGTATTTTCATTTTGTTCATTCACTCCATACTGTGCAAGTAAGGAATTAATCTTAGTATTATTTATATTTTCTTTGTCACCAGAACTAGTACATGGATTTTTGTTTGAACAACAGCCCTGATTCCTAGAACAGTTCTGTTTATTTTTAACATTGCATTCTTTGATTACGTCCCGTTTTTTTGATAAATAATTGTCACTGTTACTATTCTGAATACCACAATTTAAATCTGCAATGCCTTTTTCTAGTATACTTTTTTCTTGTTTAGACTGATATTCTTCAAGCATTTTTTTGGCTTTAGAGCTCTTGCCAATGCCTAGTTTGGGCAAACCTTTGTTTAATCCTTCCAACAAGACACAGGCTTTGCAAACCTCTTGTGATGAGACAAAGTTGCATCTGACACATACCCTCTGGGTAGGTAAATTCACTTCTACTTTTACTGCCATTGTCTCTCCTGTCAAAAAATTCTCAGTTTTATGAGTCTAATCATTGCATAATATTACATGATCCAAACAAAAACAAAAAAACGTGATGGTGATGCAATACTATTGTCAAGGTTAAAAAGTAATTAAAGACCTTAATTACACCATCACTATAATTCATTTTATAAGCTTAGTAACCAATTTACCTTTTGTATGTTGTTGAAAATTGTTTCTAGCCTAATTGATAAATTATGAAAAATAATTAGATAAATAAGGTATACCAACCGGAATAAATAATGTCCATTATACAAGTAGGTTTGATTTTTTCCATATCTTTTAACAATGCTCGTGCATGCCCTCTATAAGCATTAGGAGCAAATACACATTCAGTGGAAAAATAAACAAGTTTCTTATAGTGGGCATACATTACTATTTCTTTTTCATAAGTATATTTTAGAGGTTTTACTCGAGGTATTGTACCTTCGCTTCCCTGTTAAAAAAAAAATCATAGATTAAAAATAATACTAGGTAAAAATATTTACTTTTAGTGCTTGTGTTAAATCTTACTGTTGATATTGCTGTGCATCTCTTTAGCCTGGCTATATCCCCTCTGAGCACATTCATCAAGACAGTCTCCGCAATGTCATCTGCATTGTGTCCTGTAGCTATACACTTTACATTCAAGATAGCAGCACCTCTGTCTAAAGCTTGTCTTCTGAAAACACCACAAAAAGTACAATTGTTCTTTCGTCCTATCTGTGCAACAATCTCATCCATTGTCCATCCATACAAGTCTTTGTATGAAAGAATTTTCAATGGCATTTCATAGTCATCACGATTTTGCTTGACTGTTTCTAGACTGTCATCCCTGTACCCAGTTATGCCCTCATCTATTGACAACAGCATAAGATTAAGGCCGTAGTCATATTGCTGGTTTAGTGTTTTGAGAACATGAGCCAAAACAGTTGAATCTTTTCCTCCCGAAGCCGCAATTGCAACTGAATCACCTCGCTTGAATAAGTCTGCTTTTGTAATAGTATAATGTATCTCCGTTTCAAATGCTTGATAAAAACATTCTTTGCAAAGAGTGTCTCCTGTTTTTGGCCTCTGAAAGTAATAATTAAATAATGTTTTCTCAAATTTCACCATTGAGTCATTTGACATTTTAAATACACCATAGTTTGCTCTGATTCTGCATTAAATACTGATGAAATAAAGCAATTATACATATGCCTTTGGCACTCTGGGTAATCATGAAAGTAAAAAACAACAAATGAGTTCAATTTATCTGAGAATTTGAAAGGCTCATATTTACTTTAGCGGCCGTCGAGTTAAGAGTTGATTTTTTATTGTAAGCAGAAATATGTATGTATGGTTGGAAGTTTCACCTTTAGCACAGCTTTCTTTCCACATCCTTTTCTACACAAAATAGGCATATTTCTTCTGAATTATATAAACTTAAAAAAATTTAACGCCATTAAATTAGTTACATACGAAATTTTGTTATTGATTTATTCAAGGAAAATCAATCATTAACATTTTTTTTGCTAACATTTAGGTTATTTGGTTCATACTACGTAAATTTGGTTGATTTGTCATTTGTTTGTCAATTGTCACTGTCAGGTCAGAGTTTTTTTTTATCGGCTTAACGTTTCTGGTAACAAGTCCTTTAGGAACATTTTAATTACTTTTGAATAAATGATAAAATGAATAAATGAATTTAATGCATGAAATGATTGAATGAAATGAATTCTGCATTAAAATATAGGTGAAACGCATTTTAACGCATCTACGATTTTCACAACCGCATTCATGATCCCTTTGCCTTTTCCGAAAAAAGAATATTGTTTGGCGCGCTTTCAATGGCGTCAATCAGATTTTTGCTTCAATATTTCAAAAATTGTTTCAGAGTCGACTTTGTGCAGTGAAAGTGGTGGGGAAATTGAATTATGGCTAATCATTGATGTAAAAGTGCTAGTATGTGTTTGACTTTTATATTGAAGAATTTTATATTATTATTGATTTTCAGTCGCCATTCAATTCGCGCCTAGCACTCAGTAGGCCTATTCCCTAACTTTTTTTGACAGTTGAAAGTGATGATCACCGAACTATTTACTAATACATTGCTGTTATCACAGGACAAGTGTCACAATAGCATTATAGTAAAGTAGTAATGGATAAGTAAATAGTTCGGTGATCATCACTTTCAACTGTCAAAACAAGTTAGGGAATAGGCCTGCTGATATGTCAAAACTGCGACACTCATATTTAAATCTAAAACTAAAGAAAAATAAAACTAAGCACATGACTGTGGTAGATCCTTTTGCATTTCTTTAAAAAAAAAGTAAAAAAAATTCATTTGCGAGGGCAACGGAATCTGACTTTCAATTAACCATTTTTCTATCGATTAAAATAAATATTTTTAAGCGTGTTGCAATTTATGGGTATATTTATTTATTTATTAATGTTGCAGTAAATATAACTTGATGGAGACAATCATAAAAACTGGTGTTTTATCTTAGTGGACAATAAATCATAGTAGTGGATCAACGAAAAATGTGAATCGGAACGAACGGTCCAACTCTCCGGTTTGATAGGTGTAGGTGACTGACAGATAGCTACAAATCAAATGAAATATTTCTTACTATTTTTGTTCAATGAATTTAATAATTTATTTTTATTTCCATTTTAGAAAGTATTGAGACAAGCACCGTTAAAGCAACATACATACATAATTTGTATTAGATTAAAGTAATTAGTTTAATCATAGATGCAGGTATGCATTGCGTTTGTTACCTGTTGATTTCATCTGTCGTGAAATTTCAAGAGTTGGTGAATGTGTAATGTTGTTATCTAAGTAGGCGCTTTCAGCCAAAATGCATGAATTACTCAAGCACGTGTTAAGTGAAAGAGATCTCACTAGAGCCGGAGATATCTTTGCTATTCCTGATGCTGATATTGTAGATGACTTGAATGATGTGGTAAGTGTTTGTAAAGGTATTCACCTTTCCTATTCGGTCACAATGTAGCCTTATTTATTTACATATTCTCTGAGTATCTCTCAAAGTTTACTATGAAACATTTTCTTTCCTTGTTTTTAAGATGATATTGTTTGTATAACATTCTTTATGAGGAATGAAAGCAGTGCACTGTTTTCAAACATATTTACACAACAGCAAAATAGCTTAGCTGCCCAAGTTTAATGTGTATATTGCAATCATCTGTATTTTAGTTATGAAATATTTATGGTCTAAATTTTTCTAGCATTTTTATTTTTTGTATACCTATTTTCATTATTGAGACAATAATTATTATTTCTTAATTCCTAATTCTCTTGTTGCAGTTGAAACAAATAACAGAGATTTCGTCAAGGCCTGATTACTGCAGGAATGATCGAGACCAAGCTTTAATAGAGATATGTGTAACACGAGTGACATCATGCGTGAAAGAGACTGGTACTCTTGATAAGTACTGTGGGTCTTTGGTAGCCCTTCTGGAGTCCTGTCTCCATCATAATCTGATGCCTCTAGGTCATTTACGTGATGACGATCCACCACATGCTAAAATAGCATCTGATATTATTGCTTGTATTGTTTTGGTGAGTATTTCAATGTTTATTTTATTTACTATAGAATGTGAACATAATCATAATTGTAGAACTGCCATATGTGCCTTTAACTAAAAGGCTGTCAAGCCTAAAAGTACGTAAATGGCTAAAAGTGGGAATCATTCAAAAGAAATAATATAATTATAAGTGTAGTAATCTTCTTAAATTATTAGTCACCTAACTGCCTAGAAAGTACTGATAACTAGACCTATAGGATTGCGGAATAATACTTGATAAGAACGTATAGGGAATTTTAAACTGGTTCACTTTACACTAAATTACCTATACAACACTTTCACAACTTTCTAGTTGAAGGAATGCAGAGTACTAAACTATTAATTTGTAAAAGCAATTTTATCATCAGTCTCCATGATTTGCCTTCCCTCAAAACAGAACTAATACTATAATAAAATGGATGAACTTTTTTCTTAATTTATTCTCCCATTTGGGAAGGTAATATAATCTGACAACCATGGCTTTAATGTTAAATAATTTTTTTTAGGGTATTTAGTTAAAGGAATGCAGAGTACTAAACTATTAAATATGTAAAAACAACATTTTAAGACAGAAGTTAACAAGTTATAAACAAATAATGAGAAATATCCTATCTCAATTTTCTAGGTGTCCTTCCCTGTACAAGGAGAAATGGAAAATTATGGTAACAAGAATGCCATGGAGCTGTTTTTGCCTGTGGCAGTGCAGTTCCTCCACAAAGGCAACCGAGAGATCTCACGTCACATGGCTCGATATCTGTCCCTCGCTGCTGTGCACCACGCTTCACTCCTCAAGCCACATGTACAAACTATAATGGACTCTATAATGTCTGGTCAGTATCAGGAGCTAAAAGCAGAATATCTGCATCACAACAGCATTTAGTAGTTCAAATGGAAAGTGTTTCATAGTACAACATTCAAAGTAACCTTATCTAAAAATTAACATCTTAAAGCTTAACATTATATTTTGTTACTTTTTTACATTAAGCCCATCACACACACTATAGTATATATTTTAGCAAGCTACAATCTAAATTTGATTAGTATACATAAGAATTTTACTTTGTATGGAGCTATGGTATAGTACCAATATGAAAGTAATTGTACAGTTATCAAATGTATATCATTTTATAGCTTATTACAACAGAACAGAAGTGGTGTTGATTTCATTTCAATATCTAGGAACAAACTGTGGCAAGATTATATCTTGAGACCATAAACCTGATATTTATGGTGGATAACACATGAAATTTTATTGTGTAGCCATTTTATTAATTATTTTACTGGAAAGAAAAAAGAAAGCAATTTTAACTTATTTTGAGTTGAGTATAGTTGGTAGACAGGTATGATTAACAAAATATATCTCAATTTAATTAATTTCTTCATTTTCTACATGTTCTCGAGGAATGTGGCTAAAAACTAAGCAATAGTCATATGGGCACAACAACCAACAGTTCGTCTACCAACAATACAATTGCAACAACCAACAATACAAATGCCGTGTGGTGACGGCAGAGTAGAATACAATTGTCACCACCCCAAATCTCTTCCATGGGTGTCGTACAAGGCGACTAAGGATAAATCAATTATGAGGAATGGGCTGCTACCCATACACCGTTCCTTTTATACCACCTAGCAATAGGTGTGCGTGCACCTAGCAATGTACTGCGACTTTTGTGCCCGATAAATGGCAATAGGCTCGCCACCTATTACATGGGACCTAACATCAAATCGCAAGTAAAAATCGGAATCCGTAAAATATAAAACAAGGCAATAATAAAGATAAAAACACCGGCACTTTCAAACAACGCAATCACCAACATCCAACGACAGCTCACAGCTGAGAGCTGACAACAAAAAGTCACAGATTATTTGGTATACCATTTTTTTTATCACTATTATAGGACGGCAAAGGAATGTAGTACAGTCAACACCAGTAAGTACAGGCACGTCAGACTACCACAAAATGGCAAAATTTCTCAATCGATTTTGTGTGTTATTACCACGTTAAGGTTGACAATCGATTGAAGAAATTTGACAGTTTTGGGTAGTCTGAAGTGCCGTTGACTGTACAAACAGCCATTAATTAAATACTCTTATTTTATGCTTTTTAATAGGGCTTAGAATAGTTTTAGGACCTAGGGTAGGCTTAGGAACGACATAAATGTCAGTTTTTTAATGGTTTTATTAAGCGAGTTTTTGAAAAAGAACTAAATGTTTCGTTTTACGCAACGTCCACTAAGAGTTTCGTTTCACAAAAAAACATTAATGGGTTTAAAAAAAATTTCGCACTGAAATTATCCCCAAATAAAATGGTATACAATATATAGCTGTGCAACTCTGGTACCATTTTGGCTGGTCTCCTTTATTTTGATATTGTGCATTTGACTTGCAGGAAACTACCCGCTGTGCCGGATCCTCACAAACCTGTACGAGGTCTGCCCGGAGCCCCTGGAAGGGCACGCGACGGCCTTAGTGTCGCTCCTGCCGCACGCGGAGCAGGTGGAGAAGAACTCGCTGTTCGCCCTGTTGGAGCAGATCGCGACGAGGCGGCCCGAGGCCCTGCGCACGTGCGTGCCGCAGCTGCTGTCGTACGTGTGCCCGGCCAGCACGCCGCGGGACGACCCCGGCTGCATGTGCGTGGATATACTGCAGGTAGGATTTATGCCATCTCCCTGCCGTGTGGGGTTGTTGTGTAAGCCCATTGCAGTTGTTTTCGTCTACCTGTCACTGTCACTACATACATACATACACAAATCACGCCAATATTCCGAAGGAGTAGGCAGAAGTAAATCAAACACCCACTTTTCTCCAATCTTAATCTTTAGTAAGGTCCCATGTAATAGGTGGCGAGCCTATTACCGTCTATCGGGCGCATAATCGCAATATATTGCTAGGTGGTGTAAGAGGAATGCTAGTGCCCATTTGATCGCTGCCTTTACCCTTAGTCGCCTTGTACGACACCCACGAGAGAGATGGGTATGTTAACAATTGTGTTCTGCTCTGCCGTCACCACGCGGCGTAACACCCTGTGGGATACATAAAAATGTTAACGGGTACTCTTGTGTGTCAAATGTTATTCATTATCGCTGAGGATTAGATGGGATCTTAATTTATCCTATCAGCTTGTCCTAGAAGCTGACATAAGTCGCTTTTGAGTAGTGGTGTTTTTGTTTCAAACGAGTGACGTCATCTCCCTCACCCTCTTTAATCTTCTAACTGCTGGGGCACGGGCCTTCCCTATGGATGGAATATAGGGAGATTGGGCCATAACCCACCACGCTGGCCTATTGCGACTTGGTGGGCTGTCTCTTTCACTCATTGAGAATAATAC